>APFE030610316.1:49319-67739 GCA_000404065.3 Pinus taeda
GCTCGAAGGCCTATTTATTGTTGAGACACAATGGAAAACCCTTCACATTCCAAAACCTAACCCTAGGAGATGAAACGACAAACTGTGGGCCCCGTTTGGGGGTAAGTTGGTACATCAACTTCTCGGGGTCGTAACTTTAGCATATGATCTCCGTTTGACACGTACAATAGCTCATTAGAAATATCTATTCAAGCATTATCATTGTTGGAACGGGCAACATCGGTCCATTCCATGGACCCATGTTGCCCCTGGATTCCCCAAAAAAAGTCGTTTAGGGCCTCAAAACGGCTCCGGAAGTTCAGGACCCGAAAAACTGCTAAAACTAGTAAGTTGTGCTACAATTAAGGAAACTGAAAAAGCTAAAAGAGACAATTGTGGGGGTCCAAATGGGATAGGTGGGTGGCCACCAACATCCACCTGGATCATATCATATTCAGAAAGCTTGTCAAGATAATGAGGATCTAACATAACCATCAACGAAGGTTGAATTGCCTCAACTACTTCACAAGTGTTTAAATATTGAGGTGATAAACCATAAAAAACAGTTGACGTAAAACAACCATAATTAGGGACACTAGTGGGAAAATGATCAATTGAATGACAGTTGTTAGAACAAGAACCATGATTAGATGGCCTAACTAATGCACAAGATTATGGGTTGGGAGACAACAACAAAGATATATCAGTTTGAATAGCTTTACAAATGATTTTAATGAAAGAATCATCTTCCTCATATATTGAATGTGACAAACCATATATTTGTGACTAACTACAAACTGGACTAGAATCATAATCACTAAAAAGGAATATCAATACAGAAAACACATGAAACCAGTCAAGATGTAGTGGATGAAAAAGAGGAACATGATTCAACAAATAACACAAGCATTCATTGAGACTGAAGAGGATAGTTGGTGCCATGAGGAAAATAAATAGTATCAAAATATTTGCAAGAAGGATTAAGAGTTGATTACTTTCAAAAACATTTGATAGACATGAATCCTTCAACCAATGATAATATTTAGAATGATCAGCTTCACTCATCCATGAAAGGTATACATTCCAAACATGAGTTTGATACAAGAGATTTATATGAATATTAATCCACTAAAAAAGGACTTTCAATTCGATCGGGAACCAAACCTTTAAAGTTAGGAAAACTATATTTGAAATACCACACAACTTTCAAGGAGTTTATATCTAGTGAAACCATGCAAAGGAAGTAATTGTGAGATAAACTCCAAATATGACTTAGTTGGGGGATCTTACCAGAGTCGCAAGAACCTAACATAACCATCAATGGGATTTAAAGTGTCTTTACATCCTGACAATTCCTGGAACTTTCAAATATTGTAGAATGACATATCGAAGATTGGAATGGATCATGCATGGTATGTAGACAACTAACATCAATAATTTTAATTGAATTACTATTATCCAAGTGGCAACCATCTACATCACTGATTTTATCAGGATTTACATATTCAACAAATAGAATACCCAAGTCATAAGGTTCTTTTAATTTCAAATCCAAGGATGAGTAGATTGAATGAATCTCATGAGAAACTTGAATGGAAGAACTTTTTTCATGCAGAATTGGAAATTCCAAGGGATGGAATAGATGCTCAATGATTTATTTACCTTTCTCTTCACCATGGATAACCTCACTACCTTATGTCAATTCAAAATACGAATCATTATTTGATAAACTTGAAAAGCATGGAGTATCTTCTTCACAAGTTAATGCATTACAAACAATAGAGCACAAGCGATAGTGAGCTAAAGAGTAATTTTCCATAAGAAACTATTCTTATACGGAATCAAATTTAAGGTCTAAATATTTCCAATCTTCTCGAGAAACCCAAAGACCAATTAGTTCGCTTGGGAAATCATCATCACATTGATCAATAGGATTAGAATCATCAGAATGATGGTTGTCCACAACTTCAGATTGATTAAGAAAATTAACTTCATTTTATTCATCACAGAGATTCTCGGATTCAATATCATCCAAGGATGGAAGAACATAATATTGACATGAAGGATTTCGGAAAAGAAAAGAAACATCTAAAGAATCCTCACTTTCCTGCTCCTCTAACTGTGAAGGGTGACTACCTTGCACCTTATCACTGTTTAGACTGGAAAATTGAAAATTGGGTAGATCAAGGGGCAAGGGGTTATCATAGATGGTACAGGAGGACAAGAATCAAAATCAGATTCAAGACTGGAGTTATGTGTTAATATCAACTTGAGGAAGGAAAGGATTATCTTTTACATTAGGCTTCATGAACAATTCCAATGTTTCCTCCATTGGATCTAAATCATGGAAAGTAGAAGAATATTGAGGAGATGGATTAGGAATTTGATTTCTAAATTTACCAACTTCATCATTATCACAATGAGCCACCCAAATTAGCACTAAAAAAGGAGGAGGACAAGGAAAAAAGGAACAATAGGTTTCTCCTTTGAGATTAGTGGTTTATGATGATTTACAAGAGTTGGGAGAGTAGAAACATCAGGGGATTTTGATTCACACTCATTCAAAGAGATTCTTACCAAATATTCCAACTTTGGTTTAAAGAAATGCCAATATATATCTTCTTCAAGAAACTCAAAACATAATTGAAGGAATATATTATAAAAATCCTCAATTGATTCATTAGGCTCCATTCTAAGTTGACTAATTCTTCTAAAAACACATTGGTAATCATACCTATCAAAATATTGTTGAAGCTTCTTGAGAAATTGATCAAGAGAATGAATAGAGGAAGATGGTAAGGCATGACACCATCAATTAACATGACCTTCAAGAGTGAGGAAGAAAACCACACAAGCAAAATATTCATCATCAATTTCGTGATATTCACAAAATTTAAGAAAATTTGGTTATGGATGTTCCATCCTCACCATCAAATTTCAATTGAGACAATTCAGGCTCATCGAGGATTAAAAGATGACCATTGGATATATTAAAGAAACACCCTTAGAGTATGACTTGAGTATGAGCCATTAAATATAGTGGATTCAATGTGGACTCAAAGGGAATAGCTTGTCATATGGCCCTCCTTCTAGTGCTAGAATGTTGAAAGTTCTATATACCCCGAACATGCAAGGGGTCTCACCGATGTGAAGTCTCAATTAGACCGCACACCATTTGGAGTAGGAGCCCCATTCAGAGTATTGACTTGGCCACATTACACAAAGGTTCACCTTGGTTTCAATATGTAACATAAGATATTATGTATATACACCTTGAACAAGCAAGTTGGCATTGTGAAACATCAATTGCAATGTGTAAAAGGAGACCTTCATGAGCGGGAAACGAGAGTGAATCTTTGGAAGGAAGTAATAGTATTATCCTAAGAGAGACGCATGAGAAAACAAAAATATTCATTAGCAAAATAGCTCATATAGCAATGTTTGAAGTGAATACAACACATATTGAACAAGATGAGTGCCAAAGCCACCGAAATAGTTTAGTTTATCTAGTACATATGAACACAACATATATTGTAAACATCCCAAGATTACTCCTAAAACATTTGTGATACATGCATCAAAATGTGTTGGTTTTGTTAGTGTCAGTATTGTTTTCCTGTCACCTGGATCAAATGTGATTTTACTAGGCTTGTCAAGGCTTTCAAAATCAAATTTTGTCATGTCACTAGGTTTACATAGTTAAATTTGATCACTATTTGGTCAGTCTCAGAGTAATTTCAGTCTTTTTGGAATTCACTCATGTTGGTCACCTGTCACATTTCTATGAAGGTGTCATAATAAAGGCAAGACAGTCATCATCATTATTTCATTCAGTTTTAGGTCCTTGATTAGGTCATTAGGGTTTCCAACGTCCACCATTATCATGTATAATTCCAGCAGTGAATAGAGCATGACAAACTGCTCTTTGACATTGATTTGTTGAGTTATCACATATTCCTCATGTTCTAAGTTTGAAAATATCTAGAAGAAGAAATTCCAGTGCTCAGGAAAGTGAAAAGACAACTCAGTTTTTAGCATTAAAGGTGAATCTATTTTCAAAAGTGAAAAAAATTAGTTTTTCAAAGGTTGTGGGTCCTATTCCTTTTTAAAAGAAGAAATAAATTTGCCTATATAAATTCAAAAGCCCCAAACTTGTCTTGTTTACCTCTCCTTCACTCTTATTTATCGATCTCTCCTACCAAAAAGAGAGAACAACTCGTTCCCATAGGCAAAACTGGTAAAAATCTCAAGGTGTTGCACTCAGGAATACTCCATTGCACTTGTAGGTCTAGCGCTGCGCTCAGGGACACTGAATTGCACTTGGGTGTTATGCTCAGGCCAGAGTGTCCAGAAAACGCCCAAATCTCTCCCAAAACCGATTTTTAAGCTTGTTAACCTGGTTTCATTGCTTCCTAAGCTAAGCAACAAGTAAGTACATCATTGCACTTCCTTCTTTGTTTTTCAAAATCATCTCATGAAAATGATTTTTCCAATTAGGGTTTTGTAGTGAATTTTTCATGAAAAATGATAGGTTGATGATGGCCATTTTCATTTCTTGGTTTTTAAACATGTAAAATGCTTCCCTACACCTATATACATGTTTTATAAGCTATTTAAACCACTCAATCAACATCAAAACAGAAATTTACCTCTCTAAAAGTGAAACCCTAGTTCATTCCTAGGGGATTTGGGCACTTTCACTAAAAAAAAATTTTTTCCTTCTCACAAGCATATCATTCCTCCACTAATTTTCCACTCACTTTCATCAACTCTCCATAGTTCATTTCCACCTTTTTCAAACCTCCTTTTCCATTTTATCAAATTCCACCTTCCATCATTCCATTTTCCACTCATACTCACAATTTTTCTCATTTTCCTGCTGCTAGGGTTTTTGTCATTATGGAAGCAGAATCTTCACCAGAGAGGAAGAGACATCAAAAGGGAGGGAAAATCCTCAGATATGAGCCATCAAATTGCATTGAAATCAATGCATATCCCTTTATCAAACAATGCTTTGAAAAGGTACATTGCGTGGATTTCTGCAAAAGGGTGAGTGAGGTGGGTTTCAATGAGCAGTTGACAAATTGGGTGGAAACTCAATTGAAGAGCGAGAGGGTTGTTGTTGTTGTTGTTGAATTCACTTTTTCAGTGGCCTCCATTTCACTTTCTATAGGCTACCAAACAACGGTGAATATTGGTTCAAGGGGATGAGCCTAGATCTTGAGTATTATAGACCCTTCTTGAAAACACCATACAGGGAAAAACATGCTCATGTTATGCCTTTCAGGTACTTATTGGAGAAGTATGACCCCTTGATGAAGATTGTCATGAAGTTATTTACATGTGAAGGAAGATTCTCCAGATTTATGCTTATCATATTCGCCTCCTAATGCACTTTACCTCTCAGAAGCCACTAAATATGTGTAACTACCTATGTCACAGCATTGCCAAAATGTCAAAGAGTATTCAGATGAAGAACAAGGCGCACTACCCTAGCCTTTTTCATCATAGTCTGATCAAGACTATAGTCCTTCATCAACTTACAAAGAAAGGTATGACTTGGGAATTTTTTTTGGAAACAACCCTGAAATGGCATGAAGGCAATGTAGCAGCTCAACCCTCTAGCATGCTAACATAGCAAATGGAAGTGGGGTCCTCTAGAAAATCAGTTGAAAGAACAAAAGAAACTAAGCCTGAGGTGAATAGAATGTAAAAGAGAGACAGAAGAGGCTTGTGTTTGCTTCTCATGGTGAGAAACAGGCCAAGCCTTCTACATCAGCAAAGTAGGGATCAATAGTGCGAGATAAAGACATGGTTGAACATGAATTTGAGCTGGTTGATTTAGAGTATGAGGATCAGACTTCAAGCATGTAGTAGATGATAAAAGATAAATACTATCAGATCAAATATCTCATAATAAACATGGAGAGATCAAGGTATAACATTTCATTCCTTGAACAGGAGAATAGTCAGCTCAAAGCAAAGCAATTGAACATGGAAAAGGAGCAAACCAAATTATTGCAACAGGTTGGCAAGGGCAAAGTAGTCATTGAGTCAAGTGAGCCTAAAGTAAAACAAGGGAAGGGTAAGAGGAAAAGGCCAAGAATAAAGGGCCTAAACAAGGCATTCCAAGAGGAAGAAGAACATATTTTTCTTAATGAAGAGCTAAACCTAGAGGATAGAATTGCTCTAGAGGTCAATCAAGACAAGGAATATTGGCTCAACAGGGTGAATGATCATTTGGAGAAGCTTCTAGAGAAGGAAAACAGATACAATCAGCTACTTAGGCATATGGCACACCACTACCAGGCTCAAAACGTGATCTACAGTGTCAAGGTCAAGGAGCTTGAAAACAAGCTCAAAGAAGCCAAAAAGGACCAAAAGGATGAAGGAAACTTGGAGATGCTTGTTGAAGAATCTATGTGGCCCTAACATACATAATTTTACAAATGTTGGCCAATTTTGATCAAATTCATAGCAATTTCAGTTTTTTGTGAATTTTGAAGCCAAATTCAGAAATTTAGCGGTTCCAGGAGCGCAACGCCTTGGCGCTGCGCTTCTTCCTCAGGAATCCATTTTAGGAAAATTCTACATTTTTGGAAATCTCTTTCCATCCTCTAAAAACCCACTCACTCAGATTTTCCAAAGGTGGCTTAGTTTTTGAGAAAAATGGAAAAACGTGGCGAACAACTAGCTTTCTTGACCCTTTTTTGACAGGCGTCGCGCTCGTGGAGTGACCTTGGGAGAATAGATTTTGAAAATCCATCTCATGCGTCATTTTCAAACATTAAAACTGTTCTAGAAACTAGACTTGAAGGGCTAGTTGATTGTTCTCTCATATATGCATTTGGACCTCAAGAAGGCACCTGAAAAGCAGCTCAAAGTCGGCACTGGACATGCATTTTTTGTGTTTTAAATTGTAAATTTCACTATGTAAAATTTCTAGTTTCCAGTTTGACTTAGTCAAAGTCAAGACTCTTTATGTAATGGCACTTTTTTCAAGGCTAGGTGATGTAAGCATGAATAAATGTACATGATAGGTTGTTTTTTATGTTTATTAGGCCTCATAAAGGAAGAAAACTCCTAAACAAACTCTCCAAGAAGTGTTTGAGTTTCACCTTCTCACTCTCACCTGTTGGTTGAAAGAATCTTGGAGTCAGTTCCTCCACCAAGGAATTTGACTCCTGAAGATGGGCAAGTGGTCTAAGAGATTCTATATGTATCATTTCTCTTTAAGAGAGAAGGGTGGGACTTTTTTGGAGGAGGTTTGCATGTAATCATCTTTTCAACTAATACAGAAATAGTTGTAGTTGTTTTTAAGGAACTCTAGCCCAGTGAATTCATGGTCTTTTTTCTTCATTTTATTTGTTTTCTAATGGTTAAAAAATCTGTATCTACATGATATCTCTTCTTTAAATGGATGCCTTACAGTGAAATATACAGAATTCTTGTTCTCAAGCTCTCTTTATCTAGTTTTCATAGTTATGTTTATGTCTTCCTAAGCTAATGAAATCATGTTTACTTATGCTCATTAGTTTCTTCTTCAATCTCTCTTATATGATACATTTACAATATTCTAAATACACCATGGTCTTCTGACATCTAGCCCCTTTCCATATTTTCTTTTTCACTCCTACATCCTAGACCTATTTATGGCTCCAAACCCTAGTCCAACAAACCCTAAAATCTAATTTTTCACCAATACACAAACAATTATATATATATATATCTAGCCTAAAACCTATTTGTTTTAAAGTCATTTCACAGATAACAGACTTTGAGAGATCCCTCTCATGCTCAGTAGGGCTAGCTACTAAGTTGAAGTGGTTTGAGGTTACCCTTCTCAATCTCCTTTTCAACATAGGAAATTGTAAGGGACTAACATTTTTGGCGTCATTGTCAAGGAACAACTCATAAATCATTCCTGTGAAATATCCAAGAGCTTTCAAAGAACTGGTTCTGTAGTTCATAGTTTCCAGTATCCAAAGATAGGCTGAATTCATAAATTTCATTAGATTAGGGTGTGAAATCCTGACTCCTAAAAGACATACCAGGTCAAACCCTGACCCAAATCCACCCTTCATTGTTGAAGATCCAGAAAGACTGCTCAAAAAGCTTAGATTACCCATTACTAAAAGTGCAGTTCGAAAAATTAAAAGAAAAACCTCTCTTCCTGAAAAATCTGTTTGCCTTTGAGAAAATTCCTTTTGATGTCAGATAGAATTGTCTCTTTCGAGTTAAAATTCTGAACCCTACATCTCTGAAGTCACATTAGAGCCTTTGAAAGTTGAAACTCACTCTATTTCTTCAAAATATTTGTCTGCTCAAACTGATCATGAATTGTGGTTGAATTTTGACAAACTTCAATCCCTTGCTGACCAACTCCAGATCACTACTAAAAAGGCTTTCATCCAGTATCAATTTGAATACCTAGCCATTGCTTCCTCTTCTATTTTTCCTCCAAGCACATCCGTTACATCTCTCGATACTTCAGTTTTATCATCTTTCACACCACATCCATTTGTTCCATCTTTTCCTATACAACCAATTGTAGTACCTCCACCATCTCCAGTAGTCATGGCATGATTTGCACCTCTTTTACTGCGTGCTCAACTTGTTGCTTTGCCTCAGAATTATGGTCAAAGAATCCCCTTTTTTGATGGAAGTACAGAACTTACAGCTCAGCAGCATGTTGATAAATTAGTGGATTTCATTGATTTAGAAGAAATTAATGAAGATAATGCCAATATGAGGATTATAGCTTGGAGTTTTTCTGGAGATGTTAAGAAATGGTTTCAAAGTATGGTTGCTAATTTTGTCAACAACTCTCAAAGGTTGATTGAATTACTATTAGCTTGTTGGCAAGAGAAGAAAAATCCATTGCATATATCGGCTGAACAATTCAATGAAAAAAATGCAAATGAGACAGTTCAAGAATTTACAGCAAGATTTAATTTGGTATACAATTCTATTCCTAATGATATGAAGCCTCCACCTGGTCTGGCTCTTCTTCATTATCCTGATGCTTTCGATCTAGACATGGCATATCAGCTCAAAGAGAGAGACCATGCCACTCTTGAAGAGATGCAACGAAATGAAGTGAGTGTTGAAGCCAATATGCTTATCAATAAGTCTAAATCAAAGCTTGAGAGGACTGAGAAGAAAGTTGTGTTCAAATAATAACCTTTATCATCTTCAAATGTAAATCTTGAAACTCTGATCAAAACCATGGAGAGAATAATGGATAGAATGTCCATAATTGATCGACAAGAAGAACCTTCAGTGAGGAATCCTAACTTTCGCAAACAACGGCAACAACAGTTTAGAAATCAATAGAAAGAGCATCAAAACCAAGATCCTAAAGGAAAATTAAGAGCTCCAATTCAACAAAATTATACTAAAGACCAGGGTGAAGATGAAGAAGAGATTATAGAAGTGAATCACTTTTTTGAAGAAGATGAGCTGCCTACTTTCCTAACAGAAGAAGATCAGTTTTCTGAACATTATTTCATGCCGAGTGATCAACAATTTGTGCTTGCAATTGACGATCTATGTGTTGTTCAAACTGAAGAGTACCAAAGAGGATATCAGAATGCCCTTAGTCATCTCCAAAAGAAATACGACTTGAGGAATAGAAGATGAAATTCATGATCAGCAGTAAGGAAAAGCCAGACAATCATCCTATACATGTTGTCCATATTGATCTTGATTCTTTCATTTTATATAGCAATATGAATTTTTTTGATGATGAAAGTCAGCTAATGGAAATTTTAGAAGTTCCTAACATCATGAGCAGCATGCATGAAGTCATTACAACTAAAGGGAAAGAGGTGAATGAAGAGAATTTGTAGCCAGTGAATCCTATTGAGGATATAGAAAGGATAGTGCAGAAAACAGAGAGTCTTGAGACAGTTGATCATCTTCCTAAAGAGAAAATAGTTCAGCCTCCAGAGATCCTTTTTCTAGATGAAGAAAATGGTCTTTGGACCATGGAGTTCGATGGTGCATTGGGAAGAGAAGCAGCTGGAATTGGTTTCTAGATACATGGTCCAGTACATCAGTCAAATAAAATTCCATGAAATGTGAGAATGAGTTCTTACAATTTGGCTTTTGAGTGTTCAAACAATGAGGCGGAATATGAAGCATTGATTATTGGCCTCGAAATTCTGAAGAAGTTGGGAGCAAAGAAGATTTTTGTTTATGGCGACTCTGAATTAGTAATCAAACAAGTTAAATGGGAATACCAGGCCAAGCATCCAAGAATGAGAGCTTATCACAATGTTGTACTTGACATCCTCAAGATTTTTTAAAATATTCTTTGTCTCTTATTACTAGAACTAAAAATATCATACCTGACTCACTTGCCACTGCAGCAAGTATGGTGAAGATTCCTATTCATCCTAATCAGAAGTATTCCATCAATGTCAAACATCGCCCATCTGTCCCATATAATATGATATTTTGGCAAGTGTTTTGGGATGATAAACAGATAGACAATTTTCTGCAATTGGAAGGAGGATTTCAAAATTATCACATTGACGATGCATCCAATATGAATAATCCACATAGCCACTCAGTTGAGATTGAAATATTACAGCTCAAGGACAAAAACATTCCAAGAGTCTTTGTGCCTTTAGAAGAGTTGTTTGATCGTGACGATGTTGCAAAGAAGCCCACCATGGTTCCTACAGAAAAAAGGAGTAGAAAATATAAACATTGGCGCAGCTGATAATGCTAAGATGGTTAAGCTATCAAAGTCCTTATCTCCTAAAACAAAAAGTAATTACATATCTTTAATGAACGAATTTGTTTATGTATTTTCTTTGGACTATTCAGATCTGAAGGTTTATGATAAGACTATCATTCAACATACCATTCCTATCAAGCCTGATCAAAATCCATTTTGCCAGAAAATAAGGAGGATCAATCCCAAGTTCTTGCCATCGATTGAGAAATAGGTAAATAGGCTTTATAAGTCTGGTATCATAGTCCCTATTAGATTTTTTGAATGGATGTCTAATCTAGTGTCTATAAGACAGAAGACCGTGGAGATTCGTCTATGTATTGATTTCAGAAATTTGAACAAGGTATCCCTGAAAGACAATTATCCCCAGCCAAAGATGGATCATATACTTCAAAGGGTAGTTGGGAGCTCTAGGATTTCATTGCTAGATGGATGTTCATGGTGCAATCAAATTATGATACATAAGGATGATCAACTCAAGACAGCGTTTACAACACCATGGGGTACATTCATGTACGCCAAGATGCCTTTTGGATTGAAGAATGCAGGGGCTACTTTTCAGTGGGCTATGGACATAGCTTTCACAAATAAAAAAGAATTATTTCTGGTTATCTATTTAGATGATTTTATAGTGTTTTCAAAATCTGATGAAGACCATTTACATCATTTAAGAATTGTTTTTCAGAAATGCGGAAATTTGGCATCTCACTCAACCCAAAGAAGAGCTTATTCGCCATGGAAAAAGGTAAGCTATTGGGACACATCATCTCTAAAGATGGCATTCTCATTGATCCTACAAGAGTAGAGGCCATTCAACAATTAGATTTCCCAAGGAACGAGAAAGAGATTCAGCCTTACAATGGGAAAATTAAGTTTCTGAGAAGATTCATTCCTAATCTAGTTGAGCATTTAAAGGAAATGACAAACATGCTGAATAAGGACAGTGAGGTAAATTGGACTTTAGAGGCTAAGAAATCATTTCATGCAGTGAAGTTTGCATTATCTACTGCTCCTATTTTGATTAGTCCATATTACACTTCAAATTTCATCATCTTTTCTTTTGCCTCTGAGCATACATCAACAATAGTCCTAATGCAAAAGAAAGATCAGAAAAATGAGCATCCCATAGCATTTTTCAGTCGCACTATAAGATATGTAGCACTAAGATACAATAGCGTTGAGAAGTAGGCCTTGGCTTTGGTAAAGGCTCTCAAGGATTTTTGAGTTTATATTCTGCATTCTCACACCATTTCTTAAGTTCCTACTACAGCACTGAAAGAAATTCTTGTGCAGACAGATCCTGAAGGTGGAAGGGGAAGTGGATTGTAGCTATGTTGGAGTATGACTTGGAGATAAAGCCTAAAAATCTCATCAAGGGACAAGGTTTAGCCAAACTCATGGCTAAATCAAATCTACATGCACTAGACATCAATTTGATTGCAGCACTTTCTGAAGAACAAGAAGAAGATGATCCTTTCCTACAAGTGTCTGATATGTTTATTTCCTCTCCTTGCTATTCTGACATTGTCTATGTCTTGTAGCACTTGAATCCTCCACCGGAAGTTCCCAAAGGTAAAGCTATATCTCTAAAATTGAAGGCTTCAAAATATTTTATTCTAGATGGTGTTCTATATTGGAAAGATCTTGGTGGTGTGTTGTTGAATGTTTGGTAGAAAATGAAGCTAAGGATGTCATGAAAGATTTCCATAGAGACTGTGGCAGTCATCACTTTTGGAAAACTACAGCAAATAATATATTAAGAGCTAGCTTCTATTGGCCCACCCTCTTTTCTAATGTATACAAAACAGTGATGAGCTACCATGAATGTCAAATTCTTCATGGCAAGAGAAATATTTTGCCATTTCCCTTATAGCCTATCTTAATTTCAGCTCCTTTTCAGTAGTGGGGTCTTGATTTCATTGGTGAAATGTATCCTTCATCTTCAGCACAACATAAATGGATATTAACAGCCACCGACTACTTCACAAAGTGGATTGAAGCAATCCCAACCAGGAAAGTTACTGATTTTGTTATCATTCAATTCATTGAATCTAATATCTTGTCTAGATTTGGTTACCCACATAAAATGACTACTGATGATGTTGATTCCTTCAATTCACAGAGAATGGTGGACTTTTGTGCCAAATACCATATTGTGTTAGGACATTGTACTGTTTATTATCCACAAGGGAATGGTCTTGTCGAATCCTCCAATAAATCTTTGGTCAACATCATCAAGAAGGTTCTAGAAGTGAACAAGAAGAACTTGCATAAAAATATCATCAATGCCTTATTGGTGGACAGGGTCAGCACAAAACAATCAATAGGTATGTCCCCTTTTTAGTTGGTGTATGGGATTGATAGAGTTTTTCCTTCATCTCTTGTTGTCTCGGTCATGAGAATTCTATAGGAATTGGATAGTGAGACCAATGATATGAAAATTAGGATAAATCATATGATTCATTTACATAATACAAGAGAAGAAGTTCTTCAAAACACATCTAAACTTCAGGAGAAGATTAAAAATATTTATGATCGCAAGATCAAGGAAGACAACTTCAATCTAGGAGATGTGGTTCTTCGGTGAGATGCTAGAAATGAAGAAAAGGGCAAACATGGAAAATTTGAAAATTTATGGAAGGGACCTTATAGAATTTCTACTTTTAGAGGAAATAATTATTTCTTATTGGAAGAAATGGATGGGGGAGATTATTTAGGAGGAGCGATCAATGGTAGGCTTCTCAAGAACTATTATGTCTAAAAGAGTTCTGAAAATTCATCATCATAAGCAACTGACGAATAAGGATGTAAGTCATGGGGTTGCACTCGGAAATCACTGTCATAGTGTGGAGGAGAATGTAATGCCGAAAACACTGAACAACCTAAACGACAGCCAATGCCAACTTCTCAACATGAGCATAATGCATCTCAATATTGAGGAGATTGCGACTAAGGTAGTAAATAACATGTTCATTATCTTTGTCATCGTCTTGCACCCAGAAATCCCCAACAGAGTCGCCAATTTGTGGTGTAGGTAAATTCTCAATGTGGACAAGGCAATTCATCTAGCCCAAGAGAGAAGTTCAAGCCATAAACAAACAATCTAGTGAAAACTTCCTTATGCTAGAATCAAATAAGAGGGCCTACCTCTTAGAATGCTATTTCGCTTGGTGATGATCCTCCTTCCTTACTCCAACTACTTTTCGTTTCCTTCCTTCGAATACCTGAAACAAGCAAACAAACAACAACAACAAACGTGATAGCATAAAAATTGCATTCAACATACTTAAAAGGTTAAGGAATCTTAAGCCATCAAATGTAAGATACCACTTATTGTAGGAAATCAATCAATGGTTGTATTCATATAAGTTCAGAAAGAGATTACAACCAAAGCCTTGACGTTGCAGGTCTTCTCTAACGTATCAGGGTTCCCCCACCTTTTCTAGCATATCATCGATAGCCCCAACAATGGAAGTTTGAAGGCTTCTTCTCTTTAGTTCCAAACCAAACCAAACACACTATTCTCCCTCCACAAACATAACCTAGAAAGCTACAAGCTATAGATATCTTGTTGGTTATTCAAGCTCCAAAAAAACTAGTTTAGCTTGGAAAAGGAGGAGTTTATATAGCTTTGATGGAGGGGAGATTGTTCCTCTTATGATGGGAGAGGGCTTATCTCTTTGGTTTGTTCCATCTTGTTACCGGGAATAGTGTCCACTTGGATGCTGCTATTCCTACTAAGACTAGTAGCTATCTTAGAAACAAACAAGTAAATTCTACTTTTGCTTTCGTTTATGAAAATAGATAGGAGTGGAACAAAGGAGACCAACCTTAGTCTTGCGCTTGATTTCCTCTCCTTCCTTATAGAGCTTTGCCACTTCTTCTTTGTCTGCTCAGCTTCAAAGAGCACCTGTGGAATCGTAGCAACATACTACTATCGAAGAACAAAGATCTATATTCATAAATAACACAGGACCAGATGTGTGTTAACCATACAAATGCATATATAAACAAGCATACAAGAAAATGGAGGAAAACTTGAATAGATTTATTAAGATGAAAAGTAGCAAGAGGATTACAACCATATGTTCTAACCCATCATCATCCTCTAGCAAGAAATCCCTTCTTCACCTCAAGTAAAGCTTAGATCACCCAACACTATGAATATACACCAAAAAACCAACAACACTTCTCTATAAGATACAAAATTCCAGCCTCTGGATCTCTGTGATGAGGAATCCATATATAGATGATTTTAGGGAGGTGAGTCATCTTCTGGGGTCTTGATTAGTGTCCTCTCTCTGATAGTTCCTGCTTCCACTTGGAGAATAATGATCTCTTACTCATCCCTAGTCGAAAACAAAGAGGAAAGTGTCAGAGGGGAAGCTTCTAGAAGATTCCATGATCTTCCACCTCGCAATTTGTCCCTGCCATTTGTCCATTCTCGACCATCACACCCTACAGAGGAGACATTCAGTATGCATTGCACCCTGTACATTGGGAAGGTGATATGCATCGCACCCTCTGCACTGGATTTTCAGTATGGTCCAGTTTTGACCATTTATGAGCAGTTTTTAGTGGAGAACTTCTAGGAGATGATGTAATCAGATGACCTTGTTCCTTTAGGCAGTGAAGCAACAATTTTAGGGACTTAGGATCCCTCAGTTTATGGACATTTATGATTGGGGTTGAATGGCCATTAAAACAAAAGATGACTCTAGTCGCCTTCAATTTTTATTGAGCCTGAAGTGACAAGTGCTCAGAGGACCTTTTCTTTTAAGGAGTCTGAAAAGGAGCAAAATAGACTTCTCTAGAGATCTAGGTAGAGAGGATTACAAAAACAATCACAAAACTACATAATACATTTTACAGTACGATAGTCAATCTTCTTCAATACTATGTTCAGTGCATTGCGATCGATAGGGTGGCAGACATGACTTCCTAAGGATAAAGGATGCAGCCTATTGTGGTCTCCCAAAATATACTCGACGGTACGTGGGAGCACAAATCCATACTGGCACTTATCGTCTCAGAGTGGAGGAATCACCCAACCAACAATGAAAACAACAGTTACCAGGTTTTATGACGCCAAAATACGTCTCTAGCCTAGACCTCTAGATGTTGTGCGTTAGGTTCCAAAGCGTTGTTAGATTCATTAAATTTATTTTAATTTGATCTTGCTTAAAAATTTGCCTTTCAGGTTCACCGCGTGGTGTGTATACAATTCCTAAAATGCAGTCTAAGATGATAAACAAACGTTTAATCTTCTTTTGGCAATGAAAATGCTAGCTACTAAGGAAAGAAAGTTAAGAATCTTTCCGCAAAGAGCACAGAGCACACGCTAAATGCATTATCCTAAATCAAACCGAGTAGTCTAAATGCAAATGCACATGCATGTATTTGTTTTCAACCTTCTTAATGTATGAATGATGATAAGAAAGCTAAGTGAAAATCTGAATTATTTTCAAAAGGACAATACTCAACAAATTTCTTTTCAAAATGAAGTGAAGGTAAGAAAGACACTTTGCAATTTCGAAATGAAAATTGCTTTTTGACACTTAAAAAACTATTAATTCAAATCATATGCAATAGTAACTGTATAATCGACTATAAAAAACAATGGGATTGTTTTCTATGACTGAAAACGACCGCTACGAAACTTTCATATCAAGAAATGACAGTTCGACTATGCTACTTCTTTGCAAAAGAGAACTGAAAATGGTGCACAATACGTAAAAACACTTGCAGTTCTTTGCACTATGGAGGCGGAATAATGTAAGAGAAGGGGGTTTTCACAAAAATACACTGACCACAGACAGCAAAACTCCTGAATAGGACTGAAAATAGTGAGGAAAAAACCAAAGTTTGAAGGTAAAGTTAACCTTCCCTGACCATCGCACCTGTCACACAGTGAATTCAGTATGCAGGCCGAGTAAGTGATGTTCAGTATATATAAATCACAGGGGGTGATCTAAGGAGGTTACTAGAGCCACCACTTAGGGAAATTATACTGTTCGCAGATCGATTGTTTAATTCATAAAAAAAACCCAGAGATAGACCGAAGCATCATTGATCTACTTTGCATTTGTATAACAAATGCAGTTCGAAGGCTAGCTGGCTTGGCTTCAGGCTCCGTCTGTAGGTTTATAAAAGAAACAAAGATAGGCTAACAAACAATCTAGTCGCTCCCCAGCAGAGTCACCATTTTGTTACCGGGAATAGTGTCCACTCAGATGTTGTTATTCCCACTAAGACTGGTAGCTATCTTAGAAACAAACAAGTAAAGTCTACTTTCGCTTTCCTTTATGAAAATAGATAGGAGTGGAACAAAGGAAACCAACTTTAGTCTTGCGCTTGATTTCCTTTCCTTCCTGATAGAGCTTTTCCGCTTCTTCTTTGTCTGCCCAACTTCAAAGAGCACCTATGGAATCACAGCTACATACTACTATTGAAGAACAAAGATCTACATTCATAAATAACACAGGACCAGATGTGTGTTAACCATACAAATGCATATATAAACAAACATACAAGAATATGGAGGAAAACTTGAATAGCTTTATTAAGATGAAAAGTAGCAAGAGGATTACAACCATATGTTCTGACCCATCATCATCCTCCAGCAAGAAATCCCTTCTTCACCTCAAGTAAAGATTAGATCACGCAACACTATGAATATACACCAGAAAACCAACAACACTTCTCTATAAAATACAAAATTCCAGCCTCTGGATCTCTGTGATGAGGGATCCATATATAGATGATTGTAGGGAGGTGAGTCATCTTCTGGGGTCTTGATTAATGTCCTCTCTCTGATAGTTCCTACTTCCACTTGGAGAATAATGATCTCTTACTCATCCCTGGTCGAAAACAAAGAGGCAAGTGTCAAAGGGGAAGCTTTTGGAAGATTCCATGATCTTCCACCTCGCAATTTGTCCCTGCCATTTGTCCATTCTCGACCATCGCACCCTACAGAGGAGCCATTCAGTATGCATTGCACCCTGTACACTGGGAAGGTGATATGCATCGCACCCTCTGCACTGGATTTTCAGTATGGTCCAGTTTTGACCATTTATGAGCAGTTTTTAGTGGAGAACTTCTAGGAGATGATGTAATCAGATGACCTTGTTCCTTTAGGCAGTGAAGCAACACTTTTAGGGACTTAGGAGCCCTTAGTTTATGGACATTTATGATTGGGGTTGAATGGCCATTAAAACAAAAGATGACTCTAGTCGCCTTCAATTTTTATTGAGCCTGAAGTGACAAGTGCTCAGAGGACCTTTTCTTTTGAGTCTGAAAAGGAGAAAAATAGACTTCTCTAGAGATCTAGGCAGCCTTGAATTACCGAAAAAATCACAAAACTGCAGAATACGTTTTACAGTACGGCAGTCAATCTTCCCGAATACTGTGTTCAGTGCATTGCGATCGATAGGGCGGCAGACACGGCTTCCTAAGGATAAAGGATGCAGCCTATTGTGGTCTCCCAAAATATACTCGATGGTACGTGGGAGCAGAAATCCGTACTGGCACTTATTGTCTCAGAGTGGAGGAATCACCCAACCAACAATGAAAACAACAGTTACCAGGTTTTATGACGCCAAAATACGTCTCTAGCCTAGACCTCTAGATGTTGTGTGTTAGGTTCCAAAGCGTTGTTAGATTCATTAAATTTATTTTAAGTTGATCTTGCTTAAAAA
>APFE030610316.1:71034-95348 GCA_000404065.3 Pinus taeda
GAGCCCAAAATGTCTTCCTCAGCTCCATCTAGCCCAACCATTTACCAGACTTCCGTTATGAAGCTTCTAGACCTGGAAGCTTCAAATCCATATTTAAAAAACTTGCCAAAATAGGATCGGCGTGAATGAGAAAAGACACATTTGTGTCGTACGACTCTAGGCCAAGTTTTAGACTTTGCAAATCGGCACGAGGAGGAAATGGGTCATTCGTTGATCCAAGATCTTTTGTTTATAGAGTGTTAAATAATTACATGCATAAATTGTAGCTTAAACATAGAAATTTAATGTGCACATGAGAGAAGAGGAGAAGCACATAAAGCATGAAAGAAGACAAGAAATTTGATAATGGAGTTCTTCCAACTTGGACTACATCTCCTGGCCCTGCTCGATCAATGGGGAGGCCTGCATTCATTAAGTGGCATGAGAAAGAAGAGTACAAGCTTCAGTTACAAAAAAAAAGTCTTATACCTCCATACTAAAAAATGGCCGAAAAATACAAACTTTGATGGAGAAACAGATAGTGCTATTGCACTAATGGGGCCGAGAAATGCTGAAACCATATAAGATTTGTCAAAATCTGAAAAAGTGAAAATCTATCCCACCTGAAAAAATATGTCTCGAACTACATGCGCTCCCTCCTCTGTCTGGGTGCACTAATAAACTGAATTTAAATAACAAAATGGTGGCAGACATCACAAGAAATCCATTGGCGGAGTTGGTTTAAAGATCCAGTTATTATGGAGGAGGTCGGGCAGTCAAACCTCCCCTCTTCTTTTTTTACATAACAATTTTTAAAAAGGGAAGGAAGGTCGAGCTGGGCCCGCCTTGGGTGGCTTGCCCACCTGACCTTCACTTTAACTCCAAGCTTAATCTATAGGCAGTTTAAAATTTGGGTCTGTACCCCAAGGGCCGGCCCACCTTTATTGCTAATGGCTAGGCCTTTTTTTTGTGGTGGTTGCATTTTAACCAGTGTGTGGTTGGGTCCATGCCCAAGGGCCGGCCCGCCCCCTGCACTGGCAGTTCCGTGTTATGTGGAGAGGGCCCAAGTGTAGTGGCCCGCCCCTCCATTAATTCATCATTTTGATGAGGTTTGGGTGGTGGGGTTGGTGGCATGCCACCCCTTTTTTAATAAAATTTTATTATATAAAACAACATGACATTTTTGAAAAATCCAGATTTTGACCAAAGGAGTTATTTTAACCATGGAACAATTTCTCATGTAATCTGGCCAGAGTTGGCCTGATTTCGTCCGTCGAAAAAATTCCAAATTGTATCTCCATTAATCCTGCTGAGTTAGCAAAAGTCAGCCGAACTTTTACTGCCTCTATCTCCTTCATCCGAACTCGGATTGGAGTGTCGTTTGCACCTTTGGAGGGCGACAAGCACTTCGATCTGATGTCAAGTTAGTCATATTTCTGCCACTTCGAATTTTGAGCCTTTTCCATGCCACTAGTGTCTAAAGATCCACCTGGATCAATCCTCCCCATTGAGGAGCTTTTGGACCACCAAAAACTTTATCAGTCAACTGGCAAGTGAGGGAATTGTTCCCTCACTCTTTATTTTTCTAGCCATTTTTCCTTGCTAGGGTGCATCCCCTTGAAATTAACTCGAAGGTATTCCACAACTCCCCATTGTGAAGTCCTAGTCCTTCTATCAAGAATGATGTCCTCAGGTAACTCATCGAAATACTCTGGTGCAAAGTCATCAACTCTAGGAACTGTGCCCACCTCTTCGGTGTCCATAATCAATGGTGGCTCATATAGCTTTAAGTTTTCCACATTCAATACGGAGTACATTTGCATATATATTGGTAAATCGAGATAGCAAGCATTTTTTCCAATCTTCTCCAAGATGGCGAATGGACCATATTGGATTGATCGCAACTTCTCCCCTTCTCTCTTCATCCGGTCGTTGTTGATATGGAACCACTCTTTGTCACCCACTTGAAATTGATGGTCGACTCGATGTTTTTCATATCGAGCCTTGTACTATTTGGTGAATCAACTGGATCCACTGAATGAACCATTGTGCTTTGTCCCTGTCATCACGTCCACTGGAGTCATCTTCCCTTCCAAAGACCATATCAAAAAGGTCTTTTGGCAGGTAGCCAAAACATGTCTCAAATGGTGAACAATGCGTAGATGAGTGCACTACTTGGTTGTAGGAATGTTGCACATATGGAAGATTCTCATCCCACCACTTAGGATGTTTCCCACAATAGCCTCGCAACAAGTGTACCATGGTGCGGTTGACAACCTATTTTTGTCCATCAGCCTGTGGATGAAATGTCATGCTTCGTTTCAACTTGGTGTCCATCATCTTCCACAAGTTGGTCCAAAACTCTCCGAGAAAGCGAGAGTCCTGATCTGACACAATAGATGTGGGCAACCAAAAATGGACCCAAACATGCTGAAAGAAAAGATAAGCAGTCTGTGCTACAGTGATCTGCTTTTTACAAGGCATTAAAATACACATCTTACTAAAATGGTCAACAACGACAGACAAATAGTCGTGACTTTTTCTAGACAAAGGAAAATCTCCTACAAAATCCATCGACACACTTTCCCATGGATGACTCAGAATTGTGAGTGGTTTGTAGAGCCTGAGTTTTCTATTAGAGGGCTTTGAAATAGAACACATCACACATCCCTTCACACAGTGAGTCACAAGGTTCTTCATATGAGGCCAAAAACAAAATCTTTGTACATGACAAAGTTTTTTCAACACCAAAATGACCAGACACAAGGGAGGTGTGGGCCTCCCTGATTACATGTACCCTTTCTCCTATGGGTATGCAAAATTTCCCAAGGTGATACAATAGTTTCCCCTGCAAGTGATAGTTGTTCACCTATGAACCATGGGTTAGTTTTGCATAAATCTCCTTAAAGTCATCATCGTTAGCATATTTTTCAGCATAACTTTCAAAATATAATGAAGCATTATGAAAAATAATAGAAGCAGAAATAGGAGGGCGAGATAGCATATCGGCCACTTTGTTGCTAGTGCCCTTCTTATACTTTATTACCAGATGAAACTACTGAAGAAAACCCATCCACTTGAAATGATGAGATTGTTGTAACTTGGTTTGTGATTGAAGATACTGCAAGGGCTAATGATCCATATGGATGATGGTCTCCTTGCTGATCAAGTAGTGTTTCCACTTTTTCACACTCTATACCAAGGCATATAACTCCTTGTCATAAGTGAGATAGTTTATCACAGCCTGAGAGAACTTGTTTGAATGGTAATGTATCGGCTTCTTTTGTTGCATCAGTACAACTCCCATGGCATATCCGTTGATGCCTGTCTCAATCTCAAATGGCTGTTAGAGATCTGGTAAGGCCAAGACCGATGCGGTGCTGATCTTTCAATGTTTTGAAGGAATTTTGCTGCTTTCCTCCCCATTGAAAGGCTTGCTTTACACTTGTCAATGTGTGTAAAGGTGCTGGAATAATAGAGAAATTGGCAATAAATATCCTCCAATATTGTACTGCACCCAAAAAGATGTAAACCTTTGTTACACTAGTAGGTTTAGGCCAATTTACAATTTCTTCAACTTTATAAGGATCATTTTTTAGCTGACCACGACCAACAATATGACCTAGGTAAACCAAAGAGGTTTTCCCAAACTCACACTTTGACAATTTTACATAGAATTTTTCTTTTTTCAATACATCAGGCACTTTCTTCACATGGCATACATGTTCATTCCAACTTTTACTAAAGATAAGAATATCATCTAGATATACAAGAAAAAAAATCATCAATGAAAGGCCTAAAGAGATCATTCAGGACCCTCATCAAGGTGGTTGGAGCATTATAAAGTCTGAATGGCATCACCATCCATTCGAACAAACCCTATTTGGTCTTGAAGGTAGTTTTCCACACATCCTACTCTGCAATTCGGACCTAGTGATAACCACTATGCAAATCCAATTTGGTGAAATAGATATCATTCTTTAACTGATCTAATAAACCATCTATGCGAGGAAGAGGGTAACGATTTTTCACCGCGATTTTGTTTAGTGCTCGGTAATCCACACACATCCTCCATGTGCCATCTTTCTTCGTCACTAAGATGATTGATGAGCCGCATGGAGAAGTGCTCATTCTGATGACCCCTTGGTTCGATAATTCCTGCACCTACTTTTTGATCTCCTACATCTCAATTGTCGACATCCTATACATGCCAATATTTGGTAAAGGAGCTTCATGCTACAAATGGATCTCATGTTGGATTTTCCTCTTTGAAGATAATCCTCTTGGTTCCTGAAACATCTCATCATAGTTAGAAATTAATTCATATAATTCCTTTTTATGTACATGATCACAACCCTGGAAAGAATCAGATAATTCTACATCTTTTCCCCTTACAACCATAAGCATGCAACCCTTACTGGAATTCACCAACCTCTTCTTTTTTCCTGCACTTACAAGGCTGGCATTGATTTTAGTTTGATGAGCCCTTACAATATATTCTACCCCATATTTTGAGATTTGGTATTTGTTTTAATGACGGAATAAGATTGCCTTTCTATCATATAGATATGGACTCCCTAACACCATGTCACAGATATCCAATGGTATCACATCAATTTTTACCTCATCCACTAACTTAGAAGCGATCACAAATTTAACCTTGCACTGCTTAGTTACATTTAGTTTTTCTTTATCATGTATCCATCCAAGTGGGTAAGGTTTTGGATGTGGTTTGGTTTCCAAGCCTAGCTTCTTTACCAAGGACTCTGAAATTAAGTTTACTTGGGATCCGATATCAAATAGAGTTTCCACTTTTGTATGATTTATGATAACTCTAATGTGAAATAGCTCAATTCTCTTTCGTTCATTAGGAAGAGACTCATCTATTGAACTAGTGCCTTCATGTGATTCAGAATTAACATGAGGTGTAAGAGTACATTTTGTTCCCACTGCTGTGATCAATGCTTCATCTTTGGAATTGGATCCAAGGTCTTGCTGCACAGTTGCCACTATCTTATGCTGCCTTTTCCTCCATAATTCTTTGGTCTCTTTTCCAGGTATAGTTTCCAACAATGATCATTGTCATGACCTCCCTTTTTTCATTGACTGCAATAAGGTCTTTCTCCTTCATTTTTCTTGGTTGATGTCGTCCTCTTCTCCTTTCCTTTTCCTTTCACTTTGGGTTTGCCATTTGGAGGTTTGAAAGGTGGTTTCTTGAAATGATCATCTCTTTAATTTTTACCTCTATTCCCAAGATGGATGGCCTTTACACTGGCCGAGTCAATAGTAGTTGGTTCAAACAATAATAATGAATGTCTAAGGTAACTATGTAATGATCCAATATACTTAATTACTAGTTTAGGTGAGTCAAGTGCAATGCCCAAATTAAGTGCATGTTTTCTAAATTCCTTTGTAAAGCTTTGAACATCTTGACCTCTGCTTCGCCTTAAGTATTGTCAATCCATTAAGGCTTTTTGTTTGTAACCCAAGGGATAAAATTGTTCCTTTAATGCAGAAATGAAACTAGGCCATGAGGAAAGAAGATTACCCACACTCTTACTGCTTTGCAATTTTCTCTCCCACAAGACGAGAGCGGTGCTACTCAGTCGAAGAGAGGCCAGATGAATCTTTGGCTCATCCTCTTCGATCTGTCGAATCCTGCAGTAGATTTCAATCTTCCTAATCCAGTTATTAAGCGTTTTTGCATTACTTTCACCATTAAACATGGGAAGATCAAATTTGACATCTAATTTAAATAAAATTTTCTTAGATGCATCCTTTGAATTTCTATGATGATGGTGATGAGAGGAAGAATAACTTTTACTCATGGAAGGAGAAGGAGGGGGTTCTTCTCCACCATTTCCATGCACTAAACTTTGTTCTTCTAGATTTCTCTCTTCTACTTTCTCCAGCCTTGAAAGAAACTAACCAACATTTTTTTCCAATGTATATAAGGTTTTGTGGAAATTGCGCTCCTCTTCATGACGAGCCTCTTCATCTGCCATGTTTCTCCTTTGATGTGCATGCTCCACTTTGAGATCGAAATACTTTAGTTTCTGTTTGCCTCTTTGAAGCATGTTTCTTGTTAGCATACAAACATGTAATTCACATCTACAAAGACCTGCTCTAATACCACTTGATCCAATATCTTTTGCTTATAGATGTGTTAAAGAATTACATGCATAAATCGTAGCTTAAACATAGAAATTTCATGTGCATATGAGAGAAGAGGAGAAACACATAAAGCATGAAAGAAGACAACAAATTTGATAACAAAGTTCATATGACTTGGACTATGTCCCTGGACCCTTCTCGTTCAATGGGGAGGCCTTCATTCATTAAATGGCATGAGAAAGAAGAGTACAAGCATCAATTACAGAAAAGGAGTCTTATACCTCCATACTGAAAAATGGCCAAAAAATGCAGAACTCTGATGGAGAAACGGACATTTCCATTTTGTTTATGGCGTCGAGAAATGTTGAAACCATATAAAATTTGTCAAAATATGACAAAGTGAAAATTTGGCCCAGCTGCAAAAATCTGCCTCGAACTACATGCACTCCCTCCTCTCCCTAGGCACACTAATAAACTGAATTTAAATAACAAAATGGTGGCAGACTTCACAAGAAATCCGTTAGTGGAGTTGGTTTAAAGATCTAGTTATTATGGAGGAGGTCGGGCAGTCAAACCCCACCTCCTCCTTTTCTTACATAACAATTTTTAAAAAGGGAAGGGAGGTCAGGCTAGGCTCGACTTGGGAGGCTCGCCCACCTCACCTTCACTCCAACTCCAAGCTTAATCCATAGGTGGTTTGAAGGTTGGGTCTGCACCCCAAGGGCCAACCAACCTTTATTGCTAACGGTTAGGCCCCTTTTTGTGTGGCGGTTGCATTTTAACGGGTGTGTGGTTGGGTCTGTGCCCCAGGGGCTGGCCCACCACCTGCACTGGCAATTTCGTGGTATGAGGGGAGGGGCCAGGGGTAGTGACCCACCCCTCCATTAATTAATCATTTTTATGAGGTTTGGGGTGGTGGGTTTGGTGGTCTGCCACCCCTTTTTTAAATAAATTTTTGTTATATAAAACAACATGACATTTTTGAAAAATCTAGATTTTGACCAAATGAGTCATTTTAACCAGGCAAAAATTTCACCCGAAATCTGGGTGGAGTTGGCCAGATTCAGTCCGCCGGAAAAATTCCAAATTGTGTCTCCATTAATCCTGTCGAGTCAGCAAAAGTCAACCGAACTTTGATTGCCTCTATCTCCTTCATCCAGACTCGGATTGTAGTGTCGTTCATACTGTTGGAATCAGGGCGACGAGCACTTCGATTTGATGTCAAGTTAATCGTCTTTCCACCACTTTGAATTTTGAGCCTTTTCCATGCCACTCATGTCTAGAGATCCACCTAGATCATGAGCACGGTCTTGTAAACTGGGGTAAAAGGAAGATGCTTGGGAAATTTTATGTTCATGAAGAGGGACATAATGGGAGTTTCTTCATGATCGGAAAGCATGTAGGGTTTATTGTAGATGTCCTCCAGGATCAAGAAACGAGGAGTACAAGGATAGTGACAAAATGTTGTGTAGCAGATTCTCCTTTATTTACCATTTAAAATGGATGTTTCCTTTTGTAAGGGTTTTTTTCTTTAAGGAATACCCTAGAGAAGTCATAAATCAGCTTTCATAGGTGGTTGGACCACCTAGCCTTCAGATAAGGTCCATAACATTTACATCCATGATACCCTTTTGTTACAAGACCTACAAAATTGTTGTATAAGACAAGGCATGTTAGTGATCATGAACATCATAACAATTGTAGAGAATTGAATTAATATGCTATGAAACAATATTGTTACATATAGAAACAAATTAATAAACATGTAATTTACTAGGACAAACTCCTAATCTAGGATAATCATGTATATGTAAGCACATGTCATACAACATAAAACTCCTCTTTGTTGTGATGGGTCTCGACACATCGTATACATGTATCCCTTCCCATAATTCCTTCAATTCATCTACCAATGGTTGTAAGTAGCAATCCATATTCTTCACTTGTCTTCTACCAAGGACTATGAGAGCCAACATAAGCTCTTCATTCTTCACGAAAAACCATGGGGTGATATTGTTATTGATTTCCACTACAGGTCAAATAGAATAGTTGGTGTTTTGGAGGGAATATGGGTTGATTCCATCCATGACTATGCTGAGTCGTAGACTTCGTACTTCATCCTTGAATTTTTCTGGCCATGTATCCTCTATATTCTTTATAGTTATTGAATTTGTTGGGATTCACATAACTTCCAACTCCTTTTTATGTTACGCTTGTCATCCCCGCAACATATTTAATTCTTTGCAATGAAAAATCCTTTGAATCCTTGGGATTATAGGCATGTACCTAAATATATTATGAGGAGGACCGTGTGATTTACCCTTTATTTATTTATTTATGGTACCTTTCATGCCCACATTTCAGACATTTCTCTTTTTCTGCATATTCACCTGTATATAGAATACAATCATTCAAACATGCATGATATGATATGTAATCAATTCCCAACATTTTCAACAAGTACTTTGCGTCTTCACAACTAGCAGGAAAGACATTATCACTTGAAAGAACCTTATCTTTGAATAACATGCAGTTAGTGCATAATATAAATGTACAATGCCAATATTTAATGTTCATAAAATTGACCATTTTTAATGTTGATTATGTGACAAGATTTTATTTCAAAATATAAGGAACTTTATCATGGTCAATTACCTTAATATTGTTGAGAGACATGCATTCGACATTTTAAAACTTCGCTTTCAAGCTATATAGTAACATTTTTGTCCCCACTTAAGTAGACTTTGATTGGCCACCAAGTCCAAACAAAGGGGTGGTGGGCACAAATTTTAGGCTTTTGAATTAGGTATTAGTGATATGGGCATCATCCCATATCTCATCATTTTGGAATGCATCTAACAACATTACCTCCATGGAAGTCATATCTCATAAGTAATCTATTAAAATTGGCAACTAGGGCCAAACTCCATGTGGGTCATATTATTTATGGAAGCTGATATTTTTATTGGATCCCTCTCATTGAGAGGTGTAGTATTGATATAAAAATCATTCGATTCTGATAAGTATTTATGAATTTATGAATTTATTTATACTATGGACAAATTGTTAAGTTGGCCAACAACTTATGTAGGCTCAAAAGCCCAACAGTCATGTCTATTCAACCTCTATGTTTTAGTATAAATAGAAGAGGACTTCAAGTCATTTCTACACACACTTGAATCTCTTCCTCTCTCTACTTCACTTTGGGTTTTAGTAGGAGAAGATATCCTAAGGAAAATATGGAAAAGCTAGAAAAGTCGGAACTGCCAGAAAAGTCGGAACTATCGGAAAAGCCGGAAAAGTCAGAACTGCTGGAAAAGCCAGAACTGTCGGAAAAGCCAAAATATTCGGAAAAGCTGAAACTGCGGAAAAAACCAGAAACTCCGAAAAATCCAGAAATACCGGAAAAGCCAGAAAAGACAGAAAAGATGGAAAAGCCAGAAATTTCGAAAATGCCAAAACTGTCAGAACTACCAGAAAAGTTGGAACTGTCGGAAAAGCTGAAACTACCGGGAATTGCCGAAACAATCGAAGCATCTATCTCCGAAGGAAGGCAACGTGATGTATGAGATCAATGCTAGCATAATAAGTATCATGATGATATAAGCATGGGTAGCATAATGATGCATGATGATATGAGCATGGGCAGTGAAATGATGAATGAGATCATGAGCATGGGCAGCTTGATGATGAATAAGACCATGGAAGATGCAGCATGAAGATGAGAGTAGCTCAGTCATCAAGGTTCAACACATGTGACAGTATAGCACGGTGTCACATGGTAATGTGAAACAAATAGACGAGACGCAACACTATGATAGGTGAACGAGTCACCTTAGAGAATCAGTTGAGGAAATATGTCTTTCAACTGATCTCATGCTGATATCAAAAGTCAAAGTGATTGACTTCTATTGTAAATGTACTATATCTCTCACTTTCTCTGCTAAACTTTGATGAACATAAAAGAATAATTGATCAAGGGTTTCCCCACATTGTGGGGTTTGTCCCTTGCTAGCGCCACACCTTGTGTCCTCTTGTCTTGGCTTGTCTTCTGTGATTTATATTTATGTTCTATCTGCAATTTACTTTAATGTTGATGTGATTGCTAACTGTGAAAATTTAAATAAATTGCTCTAGCATAGAACATACCTAAAATTAACATGGTATTAGAGCTGAGGTGAAGACAATGCCCAAGCAAGAGTGAAAGAGCAATCGCCAAAGACAATAGGGACAAGACAAAAGGATCAATGAGTTCCAAATCTCTCTTCTAAGTTCACTAAGGGTGAAGTGGAAGTAGAGAGTATTATCAAAATGGCACAGGGGAAGATCACTTCATTTGGAAGTTGAGACCTAAGGGTGGAAGGAAAGGCAGATGCATTGGTTGCAATAAGTTCGGCCATCATGCAAAGAGCAGAGACACATCTCTTGATGAAGATGTTAGTGTCATTCTTTCCAGCCTTCCTCTAGTGATAAAATATGCTCTTACAAAGTGGTCTCAGATTGTCAAGGTCAAATTTTGTCATTTCAGTGAGTCTTCAAGCAAAATTTGGTCACCAGGCATTAGGTCTAGGGTTTGATTTCACTCCTTTCAAATTTGCCCAAATGTCGGTCCATGTCACCATTCAGCTGAGTCTATCATCATTCAGAAGGTTTTTATCATCATTTCAGGTTCCACTGGGTCATTTTATACCTTGTTCATGCTTTAGTTGTGCCTAAGTAAGGTTCATTTCGCTCTCCTAGGGTTTTGAAGGCAATTTCTCTTGGATGGTCAAATCATTAGCAAAACTTGTATCCAGATGTTCATACACCTTCCCCTATCCTTAATGTACCTTATCAAACACTTACCGCCATTGAAATCTCCCAAATTCCTCATTTTGACACAAACCCTAGTTTCTTGCTACAACTTGGCAATTTTCTAGGTTGGACCTGTGTTTTGCCCTTTTGGACCCCTTCCCCTCACCCAATCTCTGATATTCCACTTTCCCCTACTTTCTATCATCCCTCCCTACTTCCCAAAATTTCTCAAAGCATTTAGAAGCCCCTTATCCCCTTCATTTCGCTTCATTTCGACAAAATCCATTGTTTCACACATTGGGACAAGTTTCACTCAAAAGATGTTTTAGTGAAATCAAAGCTGAATTTTGAAAGACGGAGAGAGGTTTTTGTCCCAAACAGGCCAAGGAAGAAACACCTCCTTCAAATTTTACACAAGTGTTATGGTTTTAGAGAAATTTCAAAAATACAATTGCCTCGGGAGAATTGATGCACCTCTGAAGTGACCTTGGGAAAATCATGTTTTCTCCCAGCTGGGTTGGCCAAATAACTTTTGTTGATGAGTCAAAGGATAACTAGACAAAACTATCTTTCCAATGCACTATCCTGATCTCAATTTGGAGTTGAGGAAGGCATTCAAAAGTTGACTGCAACAACACTCTGCCTTGAGACAACCTCATTTGGCACATTTTGACCATTCTTGGGATCTTTGATTTTTGACAAGGATAATTAACTCCAAATTGAAACATTCTAGTTGGGTTGGAAAGTAGACTCAAATACCTTTCCAACGAGTTATCCTACACCCGATTTTGACACTGGGAAGGCCTCCAAAAGCCTCCTGCAAAATGCACTATGTAGTTGGGTGAGCGCAACACATCAGGTTGGGCGCACGACGCATCAGGGGCGCGTGGCGCATCAGGCAACATTTTCCAGTGCTATTTTACACGCGCGTGGCGCATCACGAGCATGCGGCGTGTTGGGTGAGGCGTGCGGCGCATAGAAGTTTATTCCTAAACTTTTCCCAAAAACCACTCAAACACCTCTTCTCACGCATCAAATCACAGGTAGGCTTACATTCACGGCTTGTTCTTGGTTTTTAGATGGTTTATGTAAAGAAATTATACTATACTTTCCATGAAAAACCAAGTGTATAAACCCTCTTTGTTCATCAATTTTCTGTAAGGATTTAAATGCCAAGTTTGTTGTAGGGTTTTCAAAAATCACTATTGCCAAGGTTTTCCTATTCCCTTTGTTTCCCATCCCCTATTTTCACCAATATTTTTTCCAATAATTCCTCATAAAAACCCTACACTATCCTTAATCAAAATCCTAATCCCTCCCTTCTACTACAAACATACAATCCCTACCTCATCCCAAAACCCTAAAATTTCAAGATTTCCCATGTCCCTTCCTTTCCCTAATTTCCTTGTTTTATTCCCATTGTTCCCATTTCCCTAATGTTTTCCCTCTCCTAACAATGTCCTTGTACATTTATGTCCCCTTGGTCACAACATTTTGAGAAAAAGAAAAAGGTCTATAGTCATTTTTGTACACAATTCTATATCAGCATATATATATTCCAGCTACCTTGTTTTTAAAGAACATGTCAGAGACCGAGTCAGTATATGAGCAGGATTATGATAGTGACTCTACACCGGAGGCCAATGTGCCTAATGTGCCACGAAGGTATCACAAAGGTGGCAAAAGTGGGCAACATGTTAGGGAGGAGCCTACTTCTTTGGCTCAATTGCAAGTTTGCCCACTTGCAATGGATTGTTTTCGGTGCCAACCATGTAACCAATATTGTGAGATGATCTCACAAACTCAGCATCATTGGGAACTGGTCTGTCTATTTGTCCTTAACTTACAGGATGGTCATGTAAACCTTTCTGGAGTGGATTTCACTTTGTCAGCTGACACTATTGCTCAGGCCACCGGGATACCAAATGTGGGGGAGGAATGGAGTAAACGCCAGATGCTGGACAGGTATTACTATGAGCCATATATCAAGCCCGCATATATCAGACACTTGAGCGCAACCTTTCCTTTCAGATACCTGAAAGATGAGTTTGCACCATTGATGAAACTCATCATTCGGTATTTCAGCTGTGAGGGCAGATTCTCACGTCTCTATGCGTTCCATGTTCATTTGTTGATGCATTTCACACGGGTACGTATGATGAACATTCTGTTTTTCATGTGCCAAAACATAGAAAGGATGGTACCTTTAGTACAGAGGAAGACCCCGACACATCAGCACAGGAGCATATATCACTATGCATTAATCAAAATCATAGTGATGCATCAGTTGGCACAACAGGGTATTTCTTGGGAGGATTTCATCTCCCGTGATTTGCATGGAAAAGAGATAGTTCATGATGAGGGAGGGCCTTCACAGCAGTTTGACATTCCTGAGACTGAGCATGTTGATGCTCCAGTATATGTGACATATCAGAAAGGCCCCAGGGCCTTATTTGCAGCCGCACGACGAGTACTATCTCCACCCGGGGTGGAAGGGGTCTCGTTGACATCATCAATAGAGTGAGTATTATCTCCACATCATGTGGAAGGGGTCTCGCCTCCGCCTTTAGCACAGGTACAGATTCAGGATAGGGGCAAGCGACCCATGGTTGATGAGGGTCCTTCAGGAGTTCAGGATATCAGTATCATTGATGTTGATGCTAGTTCGCCCAACTCAGAGCTCAAGGAGATCATCTGAGAGCAAAGGGCCAAGAATGAGTCACTGCAAAAGAACTTGCAGATGGCTAAATGGGTGATCAACTACTTAGAGCAGCGCAACAAACAGTTGGAAGATGAGCATGAACTTTATGAGCTGCGAAAGATTCGGGAAGACCGGGAGTTGGCTTGAAGAAGACTCGGTGATTTGACACCTATTGATCGGGAATCAATGCTCATCTAGGTGAACACGCATTTGGAGAAGTTGTTGGCGAAGGAAAACGGGGACAAGGACATGCTTCGCCACATGAAGACTCACTATTGGGCTCGCAAGCATGTTTGCAAAGCGAGAATGAAGATCCTCAAGAGGTGTTTGAGCAAAGTGCAAAAACAACGCAAAAGGCCTGATCCACTTCGAGTTTTGGCCAAGGCTTCATTAGTTGAGTGTGATACATGATGGAGGGTCTTCACTCCAATTTTGGGAAAATTTGGAGAAAAATTTGTCGTTTCAAAATTTTTGGCTTGCGAAACAGGTTTTTTGGCTCTATGCGTCGCGCTCAGCGCGCGACCCATAAGATGGGGAGGTCCAAATCATAGGTGGCTTATATTTTTGGATTTTTCATGATGAAATACACATGCTCAGCAATTTCCAAGGCATTTCATCAAGTTTTGGGTGATCAAAAGCTCAAAAATATCATGAAAATCACCTTTCTACCACTTTTTGCACCAACAGGAAGTACTTCTGGGAGAATCCATGTTAGGAGGGTCAAATGGAGACAAAATTAGAAAATTCCACTTGGGTTAGAAAGTAGACATCCAGGGCTTTCCCACAAGCCAATCAGAGCTCAATTTGGATTCCAGGAAGTCCCCCAAAAGCAGGTGGAAAGGCGCGCAGTGCACAGGGCTCAAGAGCGCAGCGCACAGGGTTTTTTGGTCAAATTTTCACCTTCCAGCTCAAAATTTCGGCCAGTTATGACTAGTTTCACCTCTTGATGTGATGTTTGACCCAAATTGATGTAATTTAATGTGTATGATGTAATTTTGGAACATTTTTACTTGTTCTAGAGGATTCATTCACTAAAAGGTGAAAATTAAATGAATGAATTAGTTTCCTAGCATATAGGGGTAAGTTGTTTGACTACCTAGATTTCAGTTCCTTGTTTAGAATTAGTTCAAACATATCCTAGAATGATGAGCTCGACCCCTAGAGGCAAGGAAAGGGGTTAAGATGGTCTATATGATGTAATTTCTCAATCATTTTCAGAGGTTGGAGAGGTTGGACTCTTGGGAATAGCTTGACACTATATTGTACATATCTTATTTGCATTTTTGGCAAAGGAAAGACCAGGGTTTTGCAGCACTATTTGGGATCCATGTGGCTTTATGTGTTGATGGTGAGTTTCTCTGAGTAATTGTAAGTTTTTATGTGTATCATTTTCCTTCTTTCATCTTCTGTAATTGAACAAATGAAGTGTTAAGGTAGAATCCATCGATGGTTATGCTCTGCCTTTAAATTTGTTTAATTTTCCATGTTTTCATATGTTTAAGGAGAATCCTTGAAACCTTCTTGCTCTCCTTAGCTCCACACCAGTCTGATCTACCCATTCATTCCATTTAAAAGCATCAAGATGATCACCTTCCTTGCCCCATTCAGACCTCTGCAAAAATTGTGCCTCAATCCCCAAGCTCAAATTTGCCTTTCCCTGTTTCAACACAAAAACCCCTAAAAACTCAAATCAAACCTTTATACTTCATACCTAGCCTAAAATTAGCTTCTATTTCAGTCATCTCGAGTCTCATCGATCATCTTTTTCCGAGATTGACCCGGAGAGAGCCCTCTCCTGTCCTCGTAGGGCTAGCTACGAGGATGAGCGTGGTTTGATGTAGCCTTGAGTTTTACCTTATTTCAGCCTAAGGTAGATTTGAGCGCTAACAGAAGATAACAATCATTCCAAGGACATCTTCAATGATCAGAGGAATGATAAGTAATGCAGGTCATCAAGGAAATGGTCGACTCTTCAAATAAAGCAAGGAACCCCAGAATCTTTTTTATGTACCTAACCGCAAGAAGAACTTGGTGTCCATCTAGGAAATGGAAGTTTAAGGTTTCGGGGTGGCACTCATTGATGGAAAGGTACGTGTTTGAAAATAGATTTTTCAAAGATGTTTTAGAGTTCAGGGTTGTATCAAATCCACTAGGGACCATGTCCATTGACTCAGCACCAGAGGTTTGTGAGTCAGATGGTCACCGAAATGCCTAAATTCAAAAAGAGCATGAAGGTACATGTCTGAGATGTACCGAAGGAAAATCTTACATGGGGACCATTCCCCTCATGTAGCAGGTCCACAGGTTTGGAACAACCCGTGGAGTTTGAGATTCATGAATGAGAATCTCATGTATACATGTGGAAGGACGCCCTCTGTGGCTTCAAGGAAAACACCCCAGGCGTAGTATGAGAGGATTGATAGTTGTTTGATGAAGTTGAGATTCACTAGGAGTGAAACCAATCCAAACCATTACCCAAAGGTTGTGGATGATAGACCGCTCATACTGGCACCTCATAAGGATGACCTATTTCTGACAGGTGCAGACCCTCTCATTTGTAGAAGTAAGAGGGAGTTGGATTCTGAATGTGGAACGATAAACTGCAAGCCTGTGACTACCTCAAGAATATTAAATTTCAGAAGTTATATGGTAGTGATGTCGGACTAGATTTGGGAAATGCATCTGAGTTGTATAAACTCAATCACGTTGATGTCTTGGTGAGCTCCAGACATATGTGTTGCAGTTAGCATGCTGAGCTCATATTTGGTTGAGCCTCACTGGATTAGTGCCAAGAATCCTTTGAGATATCTTCGGGGCACAACCTCTCATCGATTGAGATACACTGCTGGAAATATGAAAACTGCATGATTATTCGAATGCTCATTGGGCAGGTAGTGTGGAGGATCACTAGAGCACTTCTCAGTGCTGGTTCTATTTGGATTTTACTTCGATATCATGGATGAGCAGGAAGCAAAAATCGGCTGTTATAAGTACCACCAAGACCAGATACATAACTACGAGTATGACCTTGTATGAAGTTGCCTGGTTGTGGAAACTCTTCAGTGAGTACATAGGATGAATACCACTGTGATTCTCTGTGACAACCAGAGGTGGGATTAGATTATTAAGGAATCCCGTATTCAATGATTTCTCCAACAGATAGATATCAAATACTGCCTTATCTAGGATAAGATAATTCGATGAGTAAGGAGGCTCCATCGCACTGAGATGATGTACAGGTCACTACACTTTGTCAGAGCCCCGGGGAAAGATCAAATTTGTGATTTTCCCGAACAAATTGGAGTCGTCGAGAGATCCTTGTAAAAGGACCTTGCATGTTGCATACATTGAGCTCTAGGAGCTCTGGGGGCTTGTGGTTCTTACTGGAGCAACATACGACCACAGGGTGACTCACCCTCCCCTGGTGGTGCGCACTCAGACAGGATGATCCGCTCTCCTGTGGAAAGGTTGATTCGCTCTATTATGGACAAGATGATTCACTCTCCTATGGACAAGATGATTCGCTCTCTTGTGGGACAGGATGATTCGCTCTCCTATGGACAAGATGATTCACTCTCCTGTGAACAAGATGATTCGCTCTCTTGTGGGACAAGATGATTCACTCTCTTGTGGGATAGGATGATTTTCTCTCCAGTGTAGCAGGATGATTAATTCTCCTGTGAGGTCTGGATGATGTGTTCTCCATGACGATTGTGTAGTGGGATAATTAAGTTCTCCTGTCGAGGCATCCTACCCATGCAGTCTGGGACTCATGGGAGGTACCTCTCATCTAATTAATGAGCAAGGAAAGGATAGGGACCATAGTAGTACCTATGGACGCATCGATGTATATACCATACTCCCTATGCTAGGATGACCTTCATTGATGTGGGATCGATGATACTAGTCTGGGACCAGTGGTACGAGTTGTACCCACTATGACACTAACTTCGAGTCGGTTGAGGACTAGTCTGGGACTAGTGGTACATACTCTAAGGCTGACATCGAGTCAGTAGAGTATTGGTCTGGGACCAGTGGTAGGAGTTTTACCCACTATGACACTGGCTTCAGGTTGGTTGAGGACTGGTTTGGGACCAGTGGTACATACTCTAATACTGACTTCTTGTCAGTATAGTACTGGTCTAGGATCAGTGGTAGGAGTTGTACCTACAAAGACACTGACTTCGAGTTGGTTGAGCACTGGTCTGGGACCAGTGGTACACACTCTGAAACTCTGTTATGAAACCAACTCAAGAAAAAGATAGAAAAGATAGATCAACACCTTAGAATTCAGCCTCTTCGAGGGGACAAACTCCTCTACATTACATAAATGAACAATTTGTGGATGATTCAAATGACAAAACCTCCTTTCTATATATAGGAGTCTAAAGAGTCACAATATAATCCAATCGACCTAACAATAATAATATAAAGCCACAAAAATAACAATAGAGGGATTCTATGGGGCACAGTAATAACAATATGGGGACAATAGGGCACAACAATATTAATAAGAGGTACAACTACAATAGTAATGAGGTAATCATTAGTATTATAGGGACACAACATGCCCCTCTCCTTCAAAAAAGTGTTGTCCTCAATGCTTGAGTAGTTCTGAATGCTTCTGTATAAAATTCTTATCCTCCCATGTGGAATCTTCATCAGATAAGTTCTTCCACTTGATAAGATACTCTGAAATTGATCGATTTCATAGCTATCGAGTTCTTATTTCTATGACTACTTCTATGGTTGGAATATAACCAACCAAGTGGCCCACAGTATTGCCAGCATATTTGGTGTCACTTACAAAATGAAGTGGGAACATTTCTCTTACTTAGGCATGCATGTGAGCCTGGGACCTTTGAAGGCGGAGGCATGGGATGAGATCATTGACAAATTCAAAAGGAAAATACAGCAATGGGGAACACTCTGGCTCAATCCGGCAGGTAGACTCATCCTTCTCAAGTCAGGTATAACTTCCCTTCCTCTTTATCGCTTCACTCTTTATCAGGCTCCTGCTACTTTCCATCGTAAATTGGAAGTAGCCCTTCGACATTTTCTATGGCAAGGGGGAAAGAAAGAAAAGAGCAGGTTCAACTTGGTAAATTGGAAAAATGTAATTCAATCTCAAGACAGAGGGGGACTAGGAATTAGAGCCCCAAAAATTCTCAACCTTGCCTTCGGGGTAAAAATGGTTTGGATGTTAATTACTGGTCCCACAGCCTGGTGGAAACAACTTATGGAGACCAAATACCTCAACTCTCCCAGGCAAAAGCTTCTTGACGCCAGCATACCCAATAGAGACTCATCCAAAATCTGGCGTTTATGTAAGAAAGCACTTCATATCCTTAAGAAAAATACTTCGAAGATCCCTGGAGGGGGGGAAAGCATCAATTTTTCCTCAGATAGGATCATGGGGCTGCCCCCCTTGAATACTATTGAGGATGCAATTCCCATTATCCTCTTTCTTAACAGCAGAGGCATTCACAGTCTTGATCAAATTTCCAAATGGGATCCATGTTCTCATGCTTGGACGGGTTGGGCCTTCCTGGAGACCTCGGCTGCTCTAGAAGCCAGCCTCAATGCCTTCAAAAAACATCTCCACAACAGGGCTCCTATCAGAAAAAATGAAATCGATGGTCTCTGTTGGGACCCCTCAGGCTCTACATACACCATAAAGTCAGGCCACCATTACCTCTGCAATAGCACCTTCCAGATGCCCCTGTGGAATAATTGGAAAATTACTTGGAGATCAGAAACTCTACCAAAAATAAAAAAATTTATATGGCTCCTCTTAAAAGGTAAAATCCTTACTGCAAAGAACTTAAGTAAAAGAGGAATCAATGGTCCCTCGAGATGTCCTAACTGTTGTACTGCTGAAGAAACAATGTATCATTTATTTGTAGAGTGTCCCTTTTCTACAGAGTGCTGGAATCAATTGTCCTCCCTTGGCAACACAATTTGGAACCCCCAGCAAAGTATAGCCGAGACAATCTATGTCTGGAAGAAAAGCTGCCCTTGGAGAGAAGAACAGAGCAGTTTAGCGAAAAGAGTTTGGGACACTCTCCCTCATACCCTGCTATGGCGAATTTGGTTGTCCAGAAACAAAAAAAGATTTCAAGATAAAAACCCAAATGTACGAATTACATGCAGTAAAGCGAAAAGCCTAGCCCAGGAAGCAATCACAATAAACACTACAGGGAAAATCCAAGCAAGAGAATTCACAGTGGAGGAACGAAACATCATCAACTATATTTTGGAAAGGGAATGCCAAATCCAAGGTAATTCAATGAAAGGCAGGCTGAATCAAACACAGAACAGAGCTTGGGAAATTAGACTTCCAGAATAGGAATTTAAGATTTGGGTATAGAGGAGCAACTACCACTCGCTCTATTTCGATGGAGCCTCCAAATCAAATCCTGGTCAAGCTCGAGCAGGAGGGCTAATCATGGATGAAAAAGGGGACACCATTCTCAGCTATGAATGGAGTCTAGGCAAAAGAACTAATAATAGTGTTGAGGCCCTGGCCTTATATCAAGGCCTCACTCAATTGAAAAATTTGGGAATCAAAAAGGCAACGATATTTGGGGACTCCTCCATTATTATTCGCCTAATGAATCAGAACCGGAGCTCACCCAACTCCATTCTACAACAATTCATCCACCGTAGTAGGCTCCTCCTTAAAAATTTCTAAGAAACTCAGTTCTATCATATACTCTGAAATCTAAATAAGGAGGCAGACAGCAGAGCAAACAGTGCCTGTGGAAGGCAGATTGGCGTCCTCAGATGCAACGCCGTTGAAAGCCTCCAACCCATTCCATGATGGAAACACCTAAAAGTAGCACCTCGCACAACGCTCTTGAGGAAGCGTGCGAAGGTATGACGTATCCAGCCTTCAGGACGAATCTCTGCAGTTCCAGCGCAGAGACTCAGAATCCAGTTCCCTCAAGTAACATCAGCTCTCCAACTGACGGCGGAATGAGATTTGGGAATAGACCAATTTTTTATCCGCTGCAACCTAGCATTACTCACGTGACTTGTCCTTCTATCTTCTATTCACTCCCGCTCCATGCTATATTAATCCTTCTCCATCTTCCTCTCAGCACCCACCAGTCTCCCCCCTGTTTTGCAGACTCTTTGCGTCGAATTTCTCTTTGTGCGCGCGCGGACTCTCTCTTGGTTGAGCTGAAGATTCGAAGCCTGACGAGCAAGCTCTCTAATCGGCCCACATCCTCCCTGGTAATCTATTGTTTAAGCACATTCCATTTCATTTCTAACGCATCCTGCCTCTGCCTTCGCAGGCCTTCGGTTCCACGGCTCAGTATTTACACTCCCTCTTATCATTGTTGTTTTACTCCTTTTCAAGCTCCCTTTTATCTCTTGTCTTAGCAATGTTCACTCAGCTGCTTCATCACCTTCTCTCTCGCTCAGGAACCCTGCCAAACAACCGGCCCGGTCTTTTCTTCTGCTGACCTCTCAGATTGGGCAGAGCATCATATTAATATCATCACCATATTTCCCGCCTCCACGCGCCCTTTTTCATTTCGCCCCACCTCTCCTCTCAATGCTCGATGTCCCCTTTTAATCCATCATTCCTCAGCAAATATGGCACGTAGTGAAGACTTTCTGCATTGTACAGACCTGCAAGCAAAGATTGAAGAGATTCGGCCTCAACAGTCCATCCTGGATGAGCAGCATAGGCTTTTAGAATCAAGACTGGAAGAGCAGAACCGTCAGCTAGAAGACCAGAACAGAAGGATTGAAGACCAGAATCGCCTTATGAACGAAAAATATAGGGTTGAGATTGACCTCTTTCTGCACAGAGTCTCCTCTCTGCAAGAGCAGTTTCGTCAACTCTCCAACCGTTGTGCTCATGCTGAAGAATCTATTTCTATCCTTCAGTACATGATGGAAAAGAAAAGCGTGGTTGCAACCAGTTCCTCGAGTGCCAAGCAAGAAGGAGTGGACAAACAGCCAGAAGAATCCACTGCTAGAAAAATCCGCCACATTATCATAGACTAAATGTTTTGCAAATGCCTTTTTTTGTTGTTTACTTTTATAAGAAGTTATAGTTGCAATGTAATAGTTCGCAGCAAAAATAGTAGGACAAAGATCAAGAAGATAGCTCCTTTTTGTAAATCTCTTGATCAAGACAGCCACTGGCAGCCAATATACTTAAGGAGACTGAACTCCCTCATCTTTTTCAGAACTTAATACAGCAACCGAAATTGTCAAAAAAAAAAGTTATGGAAATATTATTTTAACTGGGAGCTTGTCGCCTATAACCTTCTTTAAACATGAAACATGGAAAACTAGGTGCAATCGAGAAGCTACAAGAAGCTCCAATTTGTATGCCATAGTCTAATCTTTTGAACCACCTTATACGGACCATAATACTTTGGTTATAATTTATTATCCTTCTTAGCTTTCTTGAGGGACATTTTCTTATATGGTTGTAGCCATAGTAATATCTAATCTCCTACATCAAAACTTCTTTCGCTACGATGTTGATCTACCTGTTGTTTCATTCTATTCTGTACCAACACGAGGTTATCCTTTAAGAGTTGGAGGACTTGTTGTTGATGTTCAATGTGATGTTTCACTGCTTGAACCTTAGAACTTTCTCTTAAATATGGTGTGATGAATGGTGGGTGATATCCATAAAGTGCCATAAATGGGGTCATTTTTGTTGCTGTATGGAAAGAAGTGTCATACCACCATTCAGCTAGAGGCAACCATTTGAACCATTGTGTCTGTCTATCAAATACAAAGCAATGAAGATATCCTTGCAAACATTTGTTTACTATCTCAATTTTCCCATCAGATTGAGGATGATAAGATGAGCTATGAGGTAACTGAGTACCAAGACAAGAAAATAATTATGTCCAAACATTTCCAGTGAAAATGGGATCTCTGTCACTTACAATAATCTTTGGGTTTCCATGTATCTTTTGAATTGTTTCCATAAATGCAGTAAAAACTATACTAGCTTTAAATGGATGTGATAATGCGCAAAAGTGTGCATACTTGGTAAGTCTATCAACTACCACCATGATGACAATCTTTCCCTCCGACTTGGGTAAACCTGTGATAAAATCCATTGAAACCTCCTCCCAACTTTGGCTTGGAATGGATAAAGGTTGTAATAGACCCAAGGTCCTAATTGTTTCAACTTTATTTTGTTGGCAAACCAAACATTCCACCACAAACTTTTGAATATCCAATTGAAGGCCATCCCAAAAGAATTCCTTCTTAACCCTCTGGTAAGTTTTTAAAAATCCTGAGTGCCCTCCTAAGGGAGAAGTGTGCAATTCCATAAGAATTTTTTGTTTGAGTTGTGAATTCTTATAGAGGTATAAGCGATCTTTGTACCATAACGAATCATTTTGCCAAATAAATGTATCAGATGTACTGGAATCTTGTTGTAACGTTCGAATAAGTGCCCATACTTATTCATCATTCTTCCATTCCTCCCTTGCTTTGTTTATCCAATCTGGTTGGATAATAGAAATGGCGTACAACAATGCTTCCACATCCTCATCCTTTCTTGAGAGTGCATCTGCCACCACATTTTTCTTCCCTTTTTTGTAGATTATTTCAAAGTCATAACCCCAACATCTTTGTGACCCACTTGTGTTTCTCTTCAGAGGATAATCTTTGTTCTAAAAAGCATATAAGGCTATCATGATCTGTTTTGACCTTGAAGTGTCTTCCCATTAGGTAGGGTTGCCATTTCTTAAGTGCATGGAGTATTTCCAACATTTCCTTCTCATAAATAGCTTTGTGTAAAAAATTTCCATTGATTGGATAACTCAAAAGCAATGGGTCTTTCATCTTGCATTAAAACAACACCAATTCCATTTCCTGAAGCATCACATTCCACAATAAAGGTTTTTGTGAAGTCCGGTGTAGCTAAGACTGGTGCCTGGCACATTGCCTTTTTAAAATGTTCGAAAGCCTTTGTTGTTTCTAGAGTCCATGAAAATGCATCTTTCTTCAATAATTTTGTTAGAGGTGCTGTTATTCTCCCATAATTCTTAACAAACTTGCGATAATACCCTGTCAACCCAAGAAATCCTCGCAAATGCTTTATGGATGTCGGGATTTTCCATTCCTTAATGGCTTTAATTTTGCTAGGGTCTACCTTAACTCCTTCATGAGATACAATATGACCCAGATATTCCACCTCTTGTACTCCAAAGAAACATTTGGATCTTTTGCATATAATTGTTTCTCCTCCAATAGTTGTAGCACCCTGTCAACATGTTCAACATGATCCTTCCAAGACTTGCTGTAGATTAGTATATCATCAAAAAAATACTAACACAAATTTTCTAAGGAACAGGTTTTTTGAAAATGGAATTCATCAAACCTGAAATGTAGAAGGTGCATTCAGTAAGGCCAAAGGCATGACCAAAATCATAATGAATCATGAGTTCTAAATGTTGTTTTCGGAATGTCTTCAGTCTTCATTCTGATTTGATGATATCCTAAACGAAGATCCAACTTGGTGAAGTAAATGGATCCATGCAATTCATCCAGTAATTCATCAATGACAGGAATGGGAAACTTATCTTTAATAGTGAGCTTGTTGAGCTCCCTATAATCCAGACACATGCGCCACGATCCATCCTTCTTGTGCACCAATACTACTGGAGCAGAGAAAGAACTTTGACTAGGTTGAATTATACTAGCCTCTAGCATTTCTGCAACCATACGTTCAATT
>APFE030610316.1:97348-168501 GCA_000404065.3 Pinus taeda
TCCCTTTTTTGTAGATGATTTCAAAGTCATAACCCAACATCTTTGTGACCCACTTTTGTTGCTCTTCAGAGAATAATCTTTGTTCTAAAAAGTATTTAAGGCTATCATGATCCGTTTTTACCTTGTAGTGTCTTCCCATTAGGTAGGGTTGTCATTTCTTAAGTGCATGGAGTATTGCCAACATTTCCTTCTCATAAATAGCTTTGTGTAAAAAATTTCCATTGATTGGATAACTCAAAAGCAATGGGTCTTTCATCTTGCATTAAAACAACACCAATTCCATTTCCTGAAGCATCACATTCCACAATAAAGGTTTTTGTGAAGTCCGGTGTAGCTAAGACTGGTGCCTGGCACATTGCCTTTTTAAAATGTTCGAAAGCCTTTGTTGTTTCTAGAGTCCATGAAAATGCATCTTTCTTCAATAATTTTGTTAGAGGTGCTGTTATTCTCCCATAATTCTTAACAAACTTGCGATAATACCCTGTCAACCCAAGAAATCCTCGCAAATGCTTTATGGATGTCGGGATTTTCCATTCCTTAATGGCTTTAAATTTGCTAGGGTCTACCTTAACTCCTTCATGAGATACAATATGACCCAGATATTCCACCTCTTGGACTCCAAAGAAGCATTTGGATCTTTTTGCATATAATTGTTCTCCTCCAATAGTTGTAGCACCCTGTCAACATGTTCAACATGATCCTTCCAAGACTTGCTGTAGATTAGTATATCATCAAAAAATACTAACAAAATTTTCTAAGGAATGGTTTGAAAATGGAATTCATCAAACCTTGAAATGTTGAAGGTGCATTGGTAAGGCCAAAAGGCATGACCAAAAATTCATAATGACCCTCATGAGTTCTAAATGTTGGTTTCAGAATGTCTTCAGTCTTCATTATGATTTGATGATATCCTGAACGAAGATCCAACTTGGTGAAGTAAATTGATCCATGCAATTCATCCAGTAATTCATCAATGACAGGAATGGGAAACTTATATTTTTAATATTGAGCTTGTTGAGCTCCCTATAATCTGGACACATGCCCATGATCCATCCTTCTTGTGCACCAATAGTATCGGAGTAGAGAAAGAACTTTGACTCGGTTGAATTATACCAACCTCTAGCATTTCTGCAACCATACGTTCAATTTCACTCTTTTGGGCATAGGGATATTTGTACGGCCTGATGTTTGGAGGAACACTCCCTGGTATCAGATGAATAGCATGATCATGATCATGAATAGGTGGGAGACCTTTGGGAGTCTCAGATACCTTGGAATGATTTTCCAAGACTTTTTTGAGATCTGGAGAAATAGATGATTCCAATGTGGAAACATCTAGCGAACATAATTGTGCAATTACACCTCTTTATTATTTTTTTAGAAGCTTTGTCATACTGTTAGAGCTAATTATTTTTCCCGGTTTCCCTACAATACCCCTTAATTCAACTTCCTTTCCTTCCATAAAAAATTTCATGAAAAATTCTTGAAAATTAAAAGATATTGTACCCAAGGATTGTAGCCATTGGACTCCTAGTACAACATCATCACCTCCCATTGGAATGGAAAGCATTGAGCTAGTCAATACACATTCTCCCATGGATAGCTTGATATTATGGCACTTTCTAGAGAAATTTATTGTTCTTCCATTTGCAGCCATCACTTGACACTCTGATGTTGGATATAGGAAGCAATTCAATTCTTTTGCTACCTTACAATGAATAAAATTGTGGGTACTTCCTTAATCAATCAACACTATCACCTTTTTCTTCTTGATTTGTCCTTCTATCTTAATTGTTTGAGGAGTGGTAATTCCCACCAATGCATTACAAGATATGGTCGGATTCATTTCTTCTTTACCTAGGATTTATTCCTGGAGTATATCTTCTTCTTTTGACCTTTCTTGCTCCTTTTCTTCTTCCTCTTCACAATCTATGTAGAATAATTTCTTCTCAGAACACTTATGGCCTTTAGTGTATTTTCTATCACAACTGTAACAAAGCCCTTTTGCTCTTTTTTCTTCCAATTGTTGTGGTGTCAACCTTATAGGTTGTGGAGGACTAGGGGCAACAACACTTCCGTCTTTATAGTTGTGAGTGGTATGCTTCCTGGTTGCCATAATTTTGCTTTCCATTTTTCTTGCTAACCTGAATGCCTTCTCTAATGAATCAGGTTCCCAAAGGCGAATATCATGTTGGATATTATCCTTTAAATCCCTATGAACACATCAATCCTATGCTCCTCTGAAATATTTTTTACCCTTATGTTCAATTTTTGGAACTCTCAATGTGCTCCATTATTGAACCCTTTTGTTTGAGACTTATCAATTGGCCAAAAAAAGTGTTACTTTTTGTATCCTCATATGTGCTGTCAATTCTTCCATAAAAATTACCCAAGTGATAATTTGTTTACGAGAGCAAAGCCATTGATACCATACAAATTGATTTGGTTCCAAATATAAAGCTGCAATACGTACCTTTTGTGTGTTTTGCACATTATTGAGATCGAAAAATTGCTCCATCTGTAATATCCATGTTGCGAGATCCTTGCCATCAAACTTCCTCATATCGATTTTTGGAATATGGTGGGTCTTAGATCCCACATTAGAGTTTATGAAATCATGATTAAAATTTCCTTTGTTCGCATCATAAGTTTACTTTACTACCTTTTCACCATTAGTAAGTATTTCTTGTAGAAAATTTGTCAAATCTGTCTTCAAATCTGCCATGTCTGTCTTCAAATCTGTCTTCAAATTTTCCATGTCTCTCTTCAAAATTGTCTTCAAATCTATCTTCAAATCATCCATATTAGCTTCCATTCCCTTTATCTTAGATTCCACACCATTTATTTTATCTTCTGTTAGTTTTTGTGCAAGCGACACTTGTTGCACTTGGTCTTGTAATTTTGATATATCGTGTAGCATTTCTTCCTCTTCTTCATGAGTCATGCTAGAGCTTTCAGGATGCTTACTAGGTGTTTGCATTTTATTTCCTCGGGGCATCAGTTACCGATAATAATGCTCTACTATTCCCTTTGAATTCCTTCAAAATAAATTTTCAAACCAAGCTTAAGCAAAAATTTAAAAAAATATACACACATTTTTTTCACTTTGTAGGAGCTCGCTATTGTCTCTGATGTATCTCTATACTTTCAAATCATCTAGTTTTGAAATTGCAATCTGTAGTAGCCCTCTGTGTCCTCTTTTTAATGCCACCAGTCTTATCCAAATTGGATTCTCCAAGGAAGAGTTATGTGAAATCTCCCACAATGACCTGATTATAGACTAGTTTAGGAGAGCGAACTTGTACAACATGCCACGAGTCACTGTTTCAACCTTTCGCTCTGAAAAGTATATACAAGAAACTACAATCCATCCTCTTTTTGTACCTTCTTACGAAATTTCAATCTAATGATTAGAGAGAAAGTTATGACGATTTTCCCCAGGTCGCCTATTTGGAATGTAATTCAAGAGTCTACAAAAAGACCAACTTCCTTAGATCATATCTCCATAAATATAGCGCGAAAAGTTTAGAAATTCGGACCCGAGATTCAGCATCATTTCTTCTCAAATGGGTTTTTTTTAGCTTCTAAAACGTTGCAAAAAAAAATTATAGCGAAAATACCATGATGACCTATTTGGAGCAACGAAACCCTAGAATCCAAAGCTCTGATACCAAATGTTATGAAACCAGCTCAAGAAAAAGATAGAAAAGATAGATTAACACCTTAGAATTCAGCCTCTTCGAGGGGGCAACCTCCTTTACATTACATAAATGAACAATTCTTGGGTGATTCAAATGACAAAATCTCTTTTCTATATATAGGAGTCTAAGAAGTCACAATATAACCCAACCGAGATAACAATAATAATATAAAGCCACAAAAATAACAATAGAGGGATTCTATGGGGAACAATAATAACAATATGGAGACAATAGGGGCACAACAATATTAATAAGGGGTACAACTACAATAGTAATTGGGTAATCACTAGTATTATAGGGACCCAACGAACTGACTTTGGGTCAGTGGAGAATGGTATGACACATTCTCGACCAATTCTTCTTCTTCATGGTTTAGCAGAGTTAAGTTGAGCAAAGCAGAACCAGCAGAGCTGAGCTGAGCCAGTAGAGCAGAGCTAGGCTGAGCCAGCAGAGAAAAGTAGAGCCAACAGACTGAGCAGAGCCGAGTAGAGCAAAGCAGAGCCAGCATAGCTGAGCAGAGCAAAGTAGAGCTAGCAGAGCTAAGCATAGCTAATAGAGCTGAGAAGATATGAGCAGAGTAGTGCCAGGCATTGATGGAAGAGATAGTATAGCTAGACATATGGATCAGCGGATGGAGTTCTCCCTAGTTGAGAGAGTGTTAAAATTGGCAACTACGACCAAACTCCATGTGGGTCATATTATTTATGGCGGCTGATATTTTTATTGGATCCCTCTCATTAAGAGGTGTAGGATTGATCTAAAGATCATCTGATTATGATAAGTATTTATGAAGTTATGAATTTATTTATGTTATGGACAAATTGTTAAGTCGGCTAGCAACTTATGTAGGCTCGGAAGCCCAACAGTCATGTCTATTTAGCCTCTACATTTTAGTATAAATAGAAGAGGACTTCAAGTCATTTCTACACACACTTGGATCTATTCCTCTCTCTACTTGTCTTTGGGTTTTAGTAGGAGGAGAGATCCTAAGGAAAAGTCAAAAAAGCCAGAACTGTCGGAAAAGCCAAAAAAGCCGTAAAATCTGGAACTGCCAAAAAGCCAAAAAAACTGGAAACTCCAGAAAAGCCAGAAATACTGAAAAACCCAGAAAATGCGGAACTGCCAAAAAAGCCGGAAACGACGGAAATACCAGAAAAGCCAGAAAAGTTGGAAAAGCCATAAATGTTGGAATTGTCGGAATTGTCGGAATTGCCATAAAATACAGAACTACCGGGAACTGCTGAAAAAGTCGAAGCATCTGTCTCCGAAGGAAGGCAACATGATGTATGAGATCATGGGCAGCATAATAAGCAGCTTGATGATATGAGCATGGGTAGCATAATGTTGCATGATGATATGAGCATGGGAAACATAATGATGAATGAGATCATGAGCATGGGCAGCTTGATGATGAATAAGACCATGGAAAATGCAGCATGATGAGTAGCATGAAGATGAGAGCAGCTCAATCATCAAGGTTAAACACATGTGACAGTACAGCAAGGTGTCACATGGTAATGTGCAGCAAATAGATGAGATGCAACACTATGATAGGTGAACGAGTCACCTTAGAGAATCAGTTGAAGAAATATGTCTTCAACTCATCTCATGCCGATATCAAAAGTCAAAGTGATTGACTTCTATTGTAAATGTACTATCTCTCTCACTTTCTCTGCTGAACTTTGAAGAACATAAAAGAAGAATTGATCAAGGGTTTCCCACATTGTGGGGTCTATCCCTGGCTAGTGCCACATCTTGTGTCCTCTTGTCTTGGCTTGTCTTCTGCGATTTATATTTATGTTCTATCTGCAGTTTACTTTCATGCTGATGTGATTGCTAATTGTGAAAATTTAAAGAAATTGCTCTAGCATAGAACATACCTAAAATTAACCTAATCATCCGTACCTACAACCTCTATTTGATTTCCTCCATTGCCAACTTGTGATGAAGAACTACTGTTATTGTAGTCATTCCTAATTAGTGAATCTAGATGCAGTGGGAATTGAATATTCCATTGATTCAACCATTCTTTGTATGCTTCCTCACTGATTTTTACTCTTAATGTAGCCTTTTCTGTATTTGACATTTTAGTGGGGTGCTCTGGAAGATGGTAGGTGGGTAGTTCATCATCACTAGAATCCTGATTTCAAAAAATATTAAACATTAGTACATCAATGATATTAGTAAGCGCAATGGAATTGGTTTATTGAAATTACATTATACCAAACAATTATTACCATCACTAACCCAGGATTGCGGCTAGAAGATGCCATGTTCCGATTGTCAGGGTGAAGAAACCGTCAATTTTCATCTATCAACTGCTTGTGGTATGCTGCTCCTCATAAGAGCTTCTTCCTTTTTTGAAATGGGGGAATATTTTTTGCATATGAACTCGATTCTGAATCATGATCCTACAAATTGGGCTACCTTTTTATTCAAATTGACATGGATACAAATAAATTCAATTACACAATCGAAATATAAATAAAATATGAACTTATTGGAGATGGAAAGGGAGAACTTCACGAAGGACTTTAATAAATATGAAATGAGCTAGAATATGAAGAACTGGCCATTTGATATTATGGGATTTTATCCCTACATTTGAGAAAAATCAACAATCAATTTTTTTGTACATACCTTAAGTCAATTTCAAGAACCATATAACCACAATCTGAATTTCAATATAGTTTTCAAATCATTTTTCAAGAATAAGGCAACTTGAAGCGAAAAATGTATACTATGAATTACTATAACTCATGTGGATGCAGGGCGTAAAGGATAATTTGAGATGAATATGTCGTTTTATGTGAAAATAAAAATTCAGATAACTTTTAAAGCACATCGGTGCTCTTGTAAACTTTAATGCACTTATGTGTTCATTAATAACAACACTGATGTGTTAATGTAATAACTGCACGATTTTATGGGATTTCAAAATTAAAAAAGAAATTCCATCATATTGATACTCTTCTAAAACTAAACACAATGACGCATTTCTATAAAGGCCACATCGGTGCATTAATAACCACACTAGTTTCCGAGATTTCAAAAAAAAAGGAGGAGGAATTCTATCATATTGGTGCTCTTATAAATCTTATTGTGGCGATGCATTTCACTAATAACTGCACCAAGGCATTAACATAATAACTACACTAGTTCCTAAGTTTTTGAAAATAAAACAAATAATTCTATCAAATCGATGCGTTACAAAAATTTAGTGCACTGTTAATTTATCTTAACAGGTGTGCATCACACAAAACACACTGGTGCATTTTCTTCTGAAACGCACCGATGTTCCGAAGAGAACAAAAACCATGTGTTTGTTTCTTTTCAAATTGAAAAATCAGCATTAAATGATTTTTCAAAATCTAATTTCATAAAGTCCTTTAAATAATAAGAAGTTATTCACCATTTCATTATTTTTCCCAAAATTTCAAGGGAGAGATTTGCAAGAGAGGCAATTTGGGAGAACTGTGGAGCAATAGAATAATTTTGAACAACAAAACGATTCAGAAGATCAGAATTTGAAAGGTATGGTGAATTAATCAAAACCCTACATAGTAAATTTTTTAAATTTTACTGTTGATTTTACTAAAAATTTTTTTTACAATTTCTGTCGGATTTAATTAAAAGTGAGATTTACAAGAGAGACATTCTGGGAACACCGTGGAGCAAAAAATACTTTGGAATAATAGATTAACTATTCAGAAGACCATAATTTGGAAAGTATGGTGATTCACTCAAACCCCTATATAGTAAAAATTTTAAATTTTACGGTCGATTTTAATAAAAGCATATTTTACAATATCTCTTCGCTTTAACTAAAATTCAAAAAATAATAAAAACCCTACTATTTATTTTACTAATAATTTTTTTTACAATCTCTGTTCCTGTTTACACTTAATTAAAATTCAAAAAAATACAAAAAAATCAATACTTACCTTAAACGCTTGCTTATTCTTTCTTATATGACTGCAAAATTTCACCTTAGGGTTTAACTCCCTCTACCACTTCACAATTAGGGCTTTTCATTTTAAGGTTTTTAAATTTAAGGGGTTTTTGTATTACTATATATAAGGTGTTTCACATGTAAATCATAGGGACCAGTTGTTAAATGGGATCGAAACCCTATCATCCCTATCCATTTTTGAAAAAACAACTTCCATTTACTGGTGCGCTATGCTTTAGATAATGCATTGATTCTTCATGTTTGGTATAACACATCAGAATGCCTATGACAAATAGGACTATTAAGTCAAAACATGTTTTTATTATTTTCCATTTTAAGAAGAAAATAAATTCCATTGTTGGTGCTCGATAATTAAATTCTTGGTGCGTTTGTTAAAGTATAATGCATCGGTGCCCCATATTTTATATAATGCACCAGAATGCCTATCACAAATAGCATAGTTAAGTCAAAAACATGTGTTTATTTTCTTGCTTTTGTTTTTTACTATGACGGCAGTGCTTTTATCGTTACTTATTATATCATCATATTTTTTTATAATTAATTTTTGTTGTCGGTGCTTAATAATTAAATGCCCGATGCATTAACTAAATTGAACGCATAGGTGCGTTTTGTTGACATAAGAGCACCAGTTTCCAGAGCTCTTTTAACTAAAAATTTAGTGATTTATTTATAAAATATATTTAATGGATTTTGTATTTAATGGAAAGAGTTTTATATTCATAAAAAAATGTTGAAGAAGTTGTCAAGTAGCAAAAACACTTATCGACATAATGATAGCACATCCAAAAAAGAAGAAAATGTAAGTTTTTTGCAAATTCTTTACAAAATTAATATTTTTGAACTATATGTAAGTTTAAATAATATGTATTGGTTAGTGTGTGTCACGCAGAGCCACAAAATGAGGAATCTAGAAAAGATTATATTTTATCTAATTGCAGAAAATCATTAAAGCTTGATTGAAAATTTGCAAAAGGATGAATGACGTGAATGAAAAAATACTATTCAATATAAAAAAGTTTCTTTTCAATATTTATTAATAACATACTTAAGAATATTATATAACAATTTTCAAATAATCTATTAATTCATATATGTTTAATGTTCTACAAGAACCAACAATGAAGGAAGAGAATGCCTTTCTACATAAAAAACATTATAGAACACATAAATGACGATGAATTGGTCCTTAACTCATCTTATGTGGTGTTGGAGGTTAATGAAAAGGGGGCGGGGGGGGGGGGGGGGGGGTGGTTTAACAGAGCTATGAGGGATATAGTGGAACGAACGTATAGATGTGCTTTCTACTTACAATATAAAATCAATCCAAAGATTCCAAAAACCAAGTTATATTAAAACTACAGGAAGCGTTTCCAAAGAAATGGTCAATGGGACCTATCAGATTTGGAATAGAAAAAACATACAACAACGAAAAATAATCATTCAAAAAATACTATTCCTAATTAAAATGATTTTCTAGAATTATATGTATATATTACTACAAAACATTCAATTATTAATATCAATTTTTCATATTTAGTTTTCATATATCAGTATAAAAATAGTTTATTCTTTTTGCCAGAAGATTATGAAAATCCCAAAGGATCAACAAAATGATATCTGAAACATGCCAATAGGAATGTCCAAAGAAGTGTACAAGGAGATGGTCAAATAAATGGACATAATTGCATCACACGAGGAGCCATGTCAACAACAATGTGCTTCAAATGTATGTAACCATATAATTTTTCTATTAGATACATATAAACAAATGATTTATCATTAAATATTAATTTTCAAGTATTTTATTATGGAAAACAAAACAAAATGGAACACATTCAGCACATAAAAAAGAATGACAAAGAACAAAAGGGTTGATATCAAAGTTTGTGAGTAATTGTCAATATTTCCTTATAAGAACTTAAGATTTCATTTTTGTATGTTTTAAGTTGTTTTAAAGCAACCATTGAAAACAAGAACTTTCTCAATAGTCTTTCTGACCCATGCACTTTCAGATTCTTTCTTTTCATATGATTTATCACTACCATTCATAGCTCCACTTCTAGTGACAATACTTCTTTGAGGTTCGTCAGTCCTCCTTTCAACAGTCATCATTTAAATATTCTGTGTCAGTTGCTGATTCTTTTTTTCTTACGTCTTCGCCATAAGTACAAGACATTCTTCAATTACATGGCCAAATTATTTACAATACTTACATGTCATTGTGGGGTTCTAGAAATCTCTCACAAAATGACATGGTTGGCCACAGTTATAGCAAATGATGAGTCCACCTCCTCGACCAACTCCACCACCTCGACCTCTTCCTTGGTAACCTCCTCGACCACTGCATTGCCCATTTTCATCATGTTCATTCTCTTCTGCTTGCATTCTATAAGTGTTAGCACCATGCTCCATCATTAGTTCGTAAGCCTGACAATTATTCTCATCATGATATACTGATTTACAAAATTTGCAATATAGATTCCTCAGAGTTTGTACATATTTCTGTAACAAGTAACAATCTTCTAAACGATGTTGGCCTCTAGTCTTACATATTTCACACCATATGCTAGATCCTGCATTCAAGGGATTTGTTTCCCCACCAACCATGTAATTTCTAATGATCGGGCATTGTTCTTTAGAATGGACCTCCGATCTGCACTTTGTACACCATACTTCTTCTCTAACTTCTTTTATTTTCTTGATGTCTTGTATATGTAGGGTTAGGTTCACTAGCTAATTTTGAATCTGTTGCATGTCTGCATTAGTATATCCTATAAGCAAAGCTTCAAATTTCATCACAATCTGTAGAGCTTCGGCTTGACTTTATACTTTTGTTGCGTTAATGGCAACCTAATATGTAGTAGCAACACATCTATAAACCATTCTTGATGTTGTTGCGGAGCTATGTCAAAGTTTATTTGATCCACTAACACCTTAAATATCTGATAAAACTCGTAAATAGACTCAATAAGTTTCTATTTGATCTCTTTCAACTTGATGATGCACTGTGACTCAGACTTCAGTTTCTTAAACTCTCCTACCAACGTTGTTTTAATATCTACAAACAGTATGTTCTAATTACTTGAATAATTCATATACCATGTCAATTCTCTATCTTGGAACATCGTAACGAGCTGCTCTTTCCTTATATTCCCATCATTCATATGCTTCATTCTCCATACAGCTTCACATAAAAACCAAAACTGTTGTGGATCCTCTAATCCAGTTCCTTTGAAAATGAGTAGCTTAATATCGTCAACCATACTTCTTCTTGGAGGGGGAGGGGGAGGAGGAGTAAGGGGAGGAGGATGGGAGTAGGAGGGGTAAGGGGGATGGGGGGGGAGGGGAAAGAAAAAAACACCCTGGCTATGATTGGATTTTGGATTCTGTGAACTCTCAAGCTGGAAGGGTGAATACTGCGAAGTTACCTGGGGGTTATCGGGGAGGGTTTCTACTCTTTTGCTTTCAGATTCACTTTAAAAAGCACTATAATAAATCTCTATAAAGGTCTTCGTGTCTTTTCCACAAGATCTCTTTCTGGTATCTACTCTATATCTCTTTCCACATCACGTTACTCTGATCTCTTGCTCAAATTTATTCTCTCTTCTTCCAAACATAAGTAAACTAGCAATCTGATATGTAAAACTCCCTTTTTACACAGAAGCATCTTAATCCAAAGTTTCAGAGATTTTAAATACTTAACTCGTGGTGTTTGAAGAATCATCATTTCACTTCATAGTAGGACATGGTCAAGTTTACAGTGAACTCAGTAATGAATCATCCCAAGGTGCTATCAATCCAGAAGTCAACAACCCTTGAAATCCTATTGTCAGTGCTCTTCGGCTGTTGTATCAGTGGAGGATTCCACACTGTAAGTTCTTCACCCTTAAAATAGTTCTTCCTTTTGGTCAACTTCGATATCCACTCACACAGCTAAACAGGAAAAGAAGTGAAGAAAATATCGTATTGATCTGTTAAAATATACTTTTGTAACCAAGCTTCGGATGCCATACGAGGGTTTCTATTTTCTTGATTCGTAAATTCTCGCTCTTTCAAGTCTATCTAGTCTTGAAACTCCTTCTTCAATGCATGCCACATCCACATATCCCTCAAACAGATCACGGTCCTAGCAACAAAACCATTTGTTTTCTTCCGTTTGGGTTGACCCAGGTTCAATCTATATTGTGCACCAACAAAACCCTCAATCAATGGCCCTTTCGGCAACGACCTACAAGAAAATGATAGTCTCACCCGAAGTGAATATGGGAGGATGTAGAACCAGGTTTTTATAGCCTTGAAGGATTGGGGGATGTGGTATTATTATGTTATCTTACTCTTAGCATTTATAAATCACTTTACAACATTATATTAATCACTTAAACATGCCATATAAAACCATAAACCATCATTGTGTTGAAATAAAATGCAATTGTAATAACTGCTACTCTACAATAAATAATAAGAAAATATACACATTAAGACACCAAATTACCTTCACTCCAATGTGGGGCTACTTCCATAAGAAATGTTTCTAATATAATAAATATTTGAACAACAAATAGTGTTTGGCCTACGCACTAAGCTGCAGGATGTCTGCACACTTAGCTACAAACTCAGGGCTCTCCGCACTCAGTTGTAGAGCCTCTTCTTCGCTACCAAATTAAAGATCACAATAATTCATCCATAACATTGATATGGACCAAAATATGATTCTCTTCTTATTATTTTACCCTATATAAACTATTACATTGTAGGGTTACATCATCAATATACCATGGTCCAAATACCATGGATTCCCTAAAACAAGCAACTATGGTCCAAAACCATTGATCCCTTACAAAATCATGTGCTTTTACAAAAAGGAGGGGCTTCGACACACCCCAAAGCCCTTACACCACACGATAATTTACTTCCTCAAACTACGCTCCACTGCTCCATTGCATGGTCCACTTCGCCCTCCACTACACACTCTAATGTGTGCTCCACCCCACAAAATGCAAAGCTTTTGCCAAAATCTAGGCCAAGTTGGGTTGCACCCATACAAAGAAGAGCCATCGAAAGAATTGATTTACATTAGGCTAAATATGGTTTGTGAGTATATGTTGACATATAAAATTAGCTATGGATTTTGTAAGTATCTATGTTGTTTTACTTCTATGAGTTTATAATTAATAAAACAAAAAAATCCTTTATATTAAATCTATTATTTATTATGGGGTATAAAACTTGTAGGAAACAAAGTATAAAACTACACCAACAAAAGATTTATTGAAACAAGGCATGAGAATCGGTTATGAAACCATGTGTACATTTCATGAGTCACTTCTTGCTATGGTACATTGCTATTACATTTACATTGATGTATATTATTTATTTCAATTGTCATTATTCTCACTAATATAGATACACTAATTACACTTTATTTTTATGTTTGCATATGAAGAAAAAAAAAAGACGTTGATGCAATCAACAAAACATTTGTCCAAATAACCCAAGTCATAGAAGTAGCTCGAGTAATATTGACAATAGTTCCGGTGAAGTATGATGATTTATTTAGATATCAATGCAAGTTGTTGTATTTTTTGAAATAATTGTCTATGAAAATCAAACATTTTGTTTAATGTTATGGACCTAGTGTCCCAATTGAAAGACAAGGGGTTACTAATAAATATCCCATTTTGTATGACAAAGAGCCTCTTATCCATATATATTAAAATACATTTTAATTTATTCTATTGTGTTGTCCAATGTCACTATAAAATGTTACACCACTAATTAAATATATGGATGATTAAATATTATAATGAAAAGATGTGAAATATGATTATATACCAAATTAATCCAAACATCATATTCAGATGCACTAATAAAAATTTAATTTATATGAATATTGTTATAAGATACATGTCGATTTTCGATGAATAATGGATTTAAAAAATCACAATAATTGCATTGTCATAGGTTGATATTTAAAAAAAAAGGATATCGAGACATCATATATTAATGCGCACCGCTCTGAATATGAATTTTTCAGCAATGATATTTATAATAATAAAAAAAATGGTATATCATAAAAAACCATAGTGTGTCTATAAAAAAAATACGCACTGGTGCATTATATTAGGTAAAAGCACCGGTGTGGCAAGACTTTTTTTCATGACCCAATTTCTTTCCTGGATATTACAACACTCAGGCATTCTGAAACAAATGAGCACCGGGGCGTTACACTCTTCAAACACTGACATTGTTTGCATTTAATGCCCTAGTACATTGTTATTCTAAAAGCACCAGTACTTTCATAGCTCCAACGCCCCACTGCTCCAAAATATTTTTTCTACCCTCTATGCATTATTCAAATTAACATCACTATTTCTTTTATGTTAGTAGTGAATTGGTGCATTTTTTCAATACATAAGCACCGCGGATATAAATTTAAATAAAAGCACTGGGTTTGCAATTTGTTTTTGCCTACTTCAGTATGGTTCTTGAAAAGTGCTTCCCGGGGCATTTGTTTAATACATAAGCACCTAGGAGGTATAATTTTCATACATCGATGTTGTCAATTTTCTTTTTCCTACAACGGTATGGTTCTTGAAAAGTACTTCCCGGGGCATTTGTTTAATACATAAGCACCAGGAAGGTATAATTTTCATACATCGATGTTGTTTGCATTCAAAACCCTATAGCTTTTATTTAAAGTTACAACATCGATGCTTTTATAGTGTTAGCGCAACAGTGTTTTTTTTCCATTAAGTGCACCACAAAAAAACGTCTGCTAAAACCTATGGCCGCCCAATTGTTTTTAGTTATGATGAAGTTCTATTATCAGCTTTGCTAGAACATTGGCTACCACAAACGGATGTTGTAGAGAAGTTTTTTTTGACATTTGTTTTCCAATTTTATAACACTAAAAACTTCGTTATAACCTCTGTTAGAAGGTATTTTCCTTGTAGTGATTGTGATAGAGTTAGGATAGAAGATGCTACTTAGGTCATCGTTGTAGAAGCCATTTGAAAGTGTTGTATTGAATTTGGTTGCCATTATAATGAAATTTCTCTTATTTGGGAGAAGTAGAGTCACATGAAAAATGATGACATACAAGTACTACTTACTGGAATCTGAGGTTTATATGCACTAAATGGAATTAAATAAAAAAATATCATGGTCATGGTTTAAGAAAAAAACACAAACATGTAGATTTTCTAATATAACACAAATCTTATAAGTCATAAATATGAAATCCCATAGATAAAGTTCTATCCTTGTACTGCATTTGACCTTATTGTACAAATTATGACGAAGGACACATTATGGTATTGGTGCAGAGATATACCCAAACCTATATTTGTTTATTTGATCTCGCACATATAAATGGTCTTATATAACTAAAGTGAGGGCCATGTTAAATCTAGAATGAACTCTGTAATTGATATGATTTGGATCATTGTGAATTATGCTAGACATATATATTAATATGCAAAGGAAAGGCACTATAATACAAAATCTAAGAAAGCACACTTTCACATTTAGAGTACTAGTTATGTTGAGGAGTTGAGAAAGTGCTAAATGTTGTGACCATTTCTAGAATATGCACACATGGCATTCATTGCCTTATGTGGACACACGACAATTCCAGATCACCTTAAAGAAATAAAGAAAAAACAAGTGGACCAAGGACAATAGAAATTTGTGGACAAAATAGAAAAAATCAAAACTAAGGAGAGTCATCAAACAAAGAAATTTATAAGAAGATTTATGAAATCCTTTATGAAGAGAATGATGCTAGCTACAAGGAGCATGAAACTAGCTATGATGAGTATGATATAATATATGAAAATATGACAAGCAACAACAGGTACAATTTGAGCAGCCACAAGTATAACTTGAGGAAAAGGAAAAATTTGCAAAAAATGGAAAATTTAAACTTGAGGAAGAGGTTCACACCCCAACACAGTCAACATAAATGTTTTCCTCAAAGCAAAAAAGGAAGCAGGAGATCCTGAAATAACCCCTTTAATTTAATTTATAATTTTTCTACCAAAGTATTAAAAAAATCCCAAAAATATATTTTTTGAAAAATACAACAAACCCCAACAAATTTGGACAACCAACAATCACAATTTTTTATTTATTGAAAATTCCATGACAAAACACAACCAATTTTATTAAAATATCAAGGAATATTTACATCAATTTATTTTTGGAAAAACCTAACAAATGAACCACTGGAGATCATTTGACCTCTCTTTGGAAATTCTCTAGCTTGAACCTTGGTTACAAATCCTCTAGACAATTCGGCTAGCTCCAATTCAACCTATTTAGAATTTACGATTTGGCTGGAACAACTCTACCTCCTTCAGAAACACTGATAGGTCAACCTCTGGAAAATCAGTCTCCTTTCTTCTACAATAAATCAACCAAGTGTAAAACTTCTTGATACTCCAATTTGTTTTCCTTCACAATTAACTATGCCCTTGGAAAAGAGACTCGTCGCTCTTAAATTCTTCTCCACATCTCCAAAGTAATGTGGCCTCCACAATTCAACCATTCTATGTTAGGGTCCCACCCTAACCCCCTTATTTATGTAGTGGGATCAAGTCATAGTAAAGAGTCAATAAAGCCCATGTTAATAATTATAAGTGGTTAACCTGCAATTAATGACGGGACCACAGTTAGTTGCAAATGGGCCATGGTATTAGATAGATGGTATTAATAAAACCCATGGTATTGATCCATGGTATTGCATGTATGAGTCATATATAAAGGATAAAGACTCCTTGCGAGGAGCATCATGTCTTATTTTTTCATCGAGCTCTGCTCTATTGGAGGTTTCCCCCTCGAAGAGGCAAGTGAACATTGCTTTATGAATAATAAAATACTTGTTCTTTTTACTCGCTATTCTATGTTCTAGGTATATTGCTTCACATATTTGGTATTCTGGTATCGTCTTGCAGGTTAAAGAGCATAACAAGTGGTATCAGAGGCATATTTCCGGGTCAAAGCTATAACAAGTGGTATCAGAGCACTTTCCAGGGCAGGTGGGATCTCCATTTCTTAGCAAATTTTTTTGACTAGAGACGTGTTCTGGCATCTTTAAACCACGTGATCTATCGTTGAGCGCATAAACCTATGGATTTGGGGAGGCATGCACGTAGGAAATACAAGAGGTGGTCACGCTTGTTGGACTCCCTTGTAACCCCTGTGGGTACCCCTTCGAGTAGTAGCGCATTAGACAGAACCGCGTACGGACTGTCTTCCAAGTACCCTCTGGGTATATCAGAAGCCCCCTAGCTCCTTTGAAACCTCGCCATAGATAAACCATCGATCGTCTTGCTGCTACAGTACACCGAGAACAGCACTCGAAGAGATTACTCCCCCGTACGATAGGGTAGTCGGGTTGTACGGCTAAGGGTACAGTTGATCCTCCTTAGTTAGAGCCCTGAAACATTGGGCCGAGTACTACTGTCAGACCCTTATGTATATTGCAATCTGTAGCACCTGACACTCCTCGAGATCATAGTTCCCTTTTCTATCTTGGGATCACGCATAATCTCTGCCAGATCAGATCTCGCAAGGGGGTTTACAGCAGCAACAAACGTCAATCTCGCAGTTCCGAGTAGCAGACCAGCCAATCTGATCTACTAGATCCAGCAGATCCGCAGCAGCACTCTATTCCACTGATCAGAGCTATCTGATCCACCATTCAGATCTCTCAGATCCACCAAATCTGAGTAGTTGTGTGGGGTTCCTATACCAGGGTGTGCTTTTCGCAAGACTTTTGGCAGCATTGACATTTTGAGAATTTGGCCACTGTAGTATTCTTAAGGAATCCCATCAGAATCAGGACGACGAGCTGAGCACGGTGGTACCATTCAATTCTTAGTGAAAAAAAATTGAGCGGTCCCAAATTTCAAGAGCATGAGGTCGGTGCATGGTAGCAACTAGAGCTCAAGCTATGGCCAATGAGAGGATGGAAAAACTTGAACAAACCTTGCAATCCCTGGGGCGCTTATTGGTGATATAGCCCATCAGAATCAGGACGACGAGCTGAGCACGGTGGTACCATTCAATTCTTAGTGAAAAATATTTGAGTGGTCCCAAATTTCAAGAGCATGAGGTCGGTGCATGGTAGCAACTAGAGCTCAAGCTATGGCCAATGAGAGGATGGACAAACTTGAACAAACCTTGCAATCCCTCCAACTTCAGCTTGATAGAATAACTAACCTATTCCCTAAGGGCAAGGAGGAAGCCCGCGAGGAGGTGTATATTGGCAATGGACAAAGTGAGGGTGAGTCTAGCCACTCTCCTCACCTCTGGGGCACCCACCAACAATCCCGTTCGCGACCTACCAAGTTGGATATGCATAAATTTGATGGTTCTCACCCAGCAACATGGATAGCACAAATGGAGCAGTATTTCCATCTGAATAAAATCTTAGATAATGAGACTCAACTTATGGTGGGGAGCATGTACTTGGACACTGAAAGGTGGCAATGGTGGGAATGACATCAACGTTGCAATGGAAGTTTTGTGTCTTGGAACGTCTTCAAAAAAGCTCTTACAGATCGCTTTGACCAGGAATCTTCTTTTTTGGGTCGTCTTACTAAGCTCCGACAGATGGGCACAGTGGATGAATATGTTACAGCCTTTGAAGCCTTGGCCTTCCGCACTAGGGGTCTCTCAAATGTGTTCTACACAGAATGTTTTATCGGTGATCTTAAAGAGGCCATAAAAGCCCACATCCAACTGCACCACCCTCCCAAATGGATGGAGGCTTGCAAGGTAGCTCGTAACGTGGAACGTGCATTAGCAACCTAGTACACTCACCCAAATTTCACCGCCAAGGGTCACCCCCCATAGGCTCACAGCATGACTCAAACACTTAAGGTTCAAAAGATCTCACTTGCAGAAATGGCTTAAAGAAGAAAGCAGGGATTATGTTACTACTGTGATGAAAAATACTCCCCAGGTCACAAATGCAAGGAGCCCAAATTTTTTCAAATTGATGCCACTGATTACAGCTCATCAGAGAAGATCCACCACTTGAGGAACCTGAGGCGGTAGAAGAGGACAACCAAAAGGACAATGTCCCTGACGAACCAGTTATTTCACTGCATGCTTTGGCAGGGATTTCTTCACCTCAAACTCTCAAAATCAGAGGTTTTATTAAACATTGCCCAGTAGTAGTCTTGATTGGTAGTGGAAGTACACATAATTTCATCCATCAAAAAGTCGTGGAAGCAGTGCATTTTTTTGTACGAGCAGTTTCTAACTTCCAAGTCCAAGTTGCGAATGGGGGCACAATGAAATGTGAAGGCCACTGTGAAAATGTCAAACTTCAAATGGGGGATTATCAGTTGAAGACCCACATGTTTGCAATACACATGGGCGGGTGCGATATTGTCCTCGAGGCTGAATGGCTTCGCACCCTTGGGGCAATCACAATGGATTTCCAGGAGTTATATATGAGTTTTAAGCAGAAAAACTCCACACATACCCTCCGTGGACTCCAGGCAGGAGCTCCCTCTATCATTAGCTCGCATAGGATGGAAAAATTGCTAAAAAAGGGCCATCATGGAGTTATAGCTCAATTTAATGCCATCCAGGCAGTAAAAACCAAGTCTTTTCCGATTCATCCTGAGATGCAACATATTTTAAATAACCATATGCCAGTCTTTGACAAGCCTCATGAGCTTCCACCCTCGAGAGGGGAACATGATCATAGCATCACCTTAGTTCCTGGGGCCCAACCCCCAAATGTGTGCCCATACAGATATCCGTTCACCCAAAAGAATGAAATAGAAAAAATAATCAAGGAACTTTTGGAAGTAGGTGTAGTACGTCCCAGCATTAGTCCTTATTCATCACCGATGGTCATGGTACTCAAGAAAGATGGCGAATGGCGGATGTGTCCAGACTTCAAGGCCCTCAATAAGTTGACAGTCAAAGATAAATTTCCCATCCAATTGGTTGATGATTTGCTGGATGAACTCAATGGGGCTCAATTCTTCACTAAGCTGGATCTTCGCTCAGGCTACCACCAAATTCGTATGAAGGAACTCGACATTCCAAAGACTGCTTTCTGAACTCAGGAAGGCCATTATGAGTTCCTGGTCATGCCATTCGGTCTTTGTAATGCCCCATCTACTTTTTAGAGCCTTATGAACCATCTTCTCAAACCATATCTCAGGAAATTCATTCTTGTCTTCTTCGATGACATCCTCATCTATAGTTGCACTTGGGCCGCACATCTTCAGCATGTAGATCTACTCTTGCAACTGCTCCGCAAGCATAAATTATTTGTTAAGATGTCCAAGTGTTTGTTTGGCATGGAAGAAGTGGAGTATTTGGGCCACATTGTGGGGTGTGTAGGTGTCAAGGTGGACCCCAAAAAGATCCAGGAAATGCAGGATTGGCCTCAACCTAAGACCTTGAAGAGCCTGAGAGGATTTTTGGGTCTCACAAGCTATTATCGCAAATTTGTCTGCAATTATGGTCGCATAGCGAAGCCCCTTACTCAACTCCTGAAGAAAAATTAATTCTTCTAGAATGAGGACGCACAACAGGAATTTACAGCTCTCAAAAATACCACGTATTCCACCCCAGTCTTAGCACTACCTGGTTTCACCAAATCTTTTTTCATTGAATGTGATTGTCGGGTACAGGTATTGGGGCAGTCTTAATGCAAGAAGGTCGACCTTTGGCCTTCACAAGCCAACAACTAAGTGGGAAGAATCTGGGTCAATCTATCTATGAGAAGGAAATGATGGCCATCTTACATGCAGTAGAGACTTGGTGACCTTACTTATTGAGGCAACGTTTCCAAATCCGCACAGACCATCACAGTCTTAAATATTTTTTGGAGCAACGCCTATCCTCCCCACAACAAAATAAATGGCTCGCCAAAATGCCAGGATATGATTATGAGATCATTTACAAAAAAGGGCAAGAAAACAGTGTAGCAGATGCATTATCTCGCTAATTTGAGGAGGAAAGTACCCTGCTAGCAATTTCCCTTCCCATTCTAGAATGGATTGAAGAGGCTCGCAGGGAATGGTTTTCACATCCTCGGCTCTCCCAACTCATTTCTCAATTGCAAGCGGATCTAAATCCCACCAAGGGCTACTCGTGGTAGAATGAGATTCTTCGCTACAGGGACAGAGTCATAATATCACCAACATCCACCCTCAAAAGTCGCATTTTGGCAGAACTGCACTCATCCCCCATTGCAGGACATTCAAGCTTTCAGAAGACATATGCTCGCACTAGAAGATCATTTTTTTGGACAAGCATGAAAAATGACAACCTTACTTTTGTAGCAGAATGTGATGTCTGTCAACGCCACAAAGGAGAGACCGTCAAAGCACCAGGCACATTACAACTGTTGCCCATCCCGACATCAATATAGATGGGGGTTTCCATGGATTTCATTACAGGTCTTCCAAATTCAGGAAACAAGTCAGTCATCATGGTGGTTGTGGACAGACTTTCGAAGTGTGCTCATTTCTGTGCCCTACCCCACCCGTTTACACCGACTTTGGTCGCTCAATCTTCATGGATCAGATCTTCAAATTGCATGGCATGCCCACTTCTATTGTGTCCGATCGTGACCCGATCTTCACCAGTAATTTTTGGTAGGAACTCTTCAGGTTACAAGGCACCCAACTAAAACTCAGCACTTCCTATCATCCACAAACAGATGGTCAAACTGAAGCTGTCAAAAAATGTCTGGAAACCTACCTTAGGTGTTTCACTTCAGAAAAGAAACATCTTTGGGTACAGTGGTTACCTCTGGCTGAATGGTGGTATAACACCAACTATCATGCCACCACCAAATGACTCCCTATGAAGTAGTATATGGTCAACTCCCTCCTTCCCCTACTTATTATATCAAGGGATGCTCAAAGGTACAAGCAATGGATCAACTCCTACAAAATCGTGCAACCATGCTCGCCCATCTTAGAGAGAATCTTCATTAAGCTCAAAACCGCATGAAGCAACAAGTAGACCAGCATCGCTCAGAGCGTCAATTTCAAGAAGGGGATCAGGTATTTTTGAGGCTACAACCATATAAGAAAACATCACTCAAAGACAAGGGTTGTCAGAAACTATCTCCAAAATTCTACGGACCATATCAAGTACTTCAGCGCATTGGAGAAGTAGTCTACAAGCTGGCTTTGCCGCCTAATACAAAAATCCATCCAGTTTCCCATGTCTCGTGCCTCAAGAAAGTGATTGGGAACAATTGCAGAATTCAAACCAGTCCACCTCAATTGGACGAGGAAGGGTCAATCTGGCTCCAACCTGAACAGGTCCTAGACACACGAGAAAGGCCCCTGCGTGTCCGCATGATTAGGGAAGTCCTCGTCAAGTGGAAAGACACCTCTCCGGAAGATGCAACTTGGGAACCAGCCACTATTCTTCAGCAGTTTCTGCAGCTTCATCCTTAAGGACAAGGCTATTCTTAAGGGGCAGGGCATGTTGGGGTCCCACCCTAACCACCTTATTTATGTAGTGGGATCAAGTCATAGTAAAGAGTCAATAAAGCCCATATTAATAATTGTAAGTGGTTAACCCGCAATTAATGATGGGACCACAATTAGTTGCAAATGGGCCATGGTATTAGATATATGGTATTAATAAAACCCATGGTATTGATCCATGGTATTGCATGTATGAGTCATATATAAAGGATAGAGACTCCCTACGAGGAGCATCGTGTCTTATTTTGTCATCGAGCTCTGCTCTATTGGAGGTTGCCCCCTCGAAGAGGCAAGTGAACATTGCTTTCTGAATAATAAAATACTTGCTCTTTTTACTCGCTATTCTATGTTCTGGGTATATTGCTTCGCATATTTGGTATTCTGGTATCGTCTTGTAGGTTAAAGAGCATAACAAGTGGTATCAGAGGTATATTTCCGGGTCAAAGCTATAACATTCTAGGTATCCACAAACCTGTCCCTCTAAAAATTCAATCTCTAACAAAAAAAATCAGCCTTATTTTTTTCCAAGTAAAACAGCCTCCTATAATATCCCTTTTTGAATTATTTTATAATTTTCCCACATTTTGTCAAAAAAAATAATTGAAACACTTTTTCCATTAAATAAGAGCCAATAACTGCAATTACAAATGAAATTCCCCAATAAATATTAGTCATTTTTTATTAAAAACGTTTTGGGAAATTTACACAAAAATTATTAGTGAAAGCTACTAGAAAATTTTGGTTTTTTTCCCTTAAATCAACTCATCCTCCTTCAAAATTCTTTGTTGCCCCCAATTAACTCGACCTATGTAATGTAATTTCTCTTGCAAATAATATTGGTCTATTGTAAATACAACGATCTCCTGAAACCTAGATTATGATGACTTCCAATCCTCCTTCTTCACTAAGCACCGATGAAGAACCTAAAGTGGTTCTCACTCTTGTCTAGCTAGAGTGGATGTTTCACCACTGATGTAAACTACACTCTTTTCATCCCAATCCCAATAGCTTATTCACACTCTAGGTCAAACATTGCTTGTTCTTTATACTTTGGTACGAGGTCCTTTTCAAATTGCTTAAAAATCATGACTATGGATTGAGATTTATACTATGCCATTGGTGCTTTCCCAACTTTATACTACAATTGGGATAAACCCTTCTAAATGTGCATAATCACAAAATTAATAGTCCCAAACACAACGTCAAAAAATAATTAAACATACTTGTGGTATGAATAATGGATTAAATCCTAAAGTGCTAAGGCCATTCGAGCCCCAATGCTATCGACTTCTCCCTTGAGAACCACAATTTGGTAAAACGTAAAATTCATAAACATATAGAACCTACCTTTTTTTGTTGCATATGCCCCAATCTCGTGACCAAGAGCATAAATTAAAGGTGTTAAATATCATTAGGAAATGGATCATCGACCATTTCTTTGTATTGTAACTCTTCCATAATGACCTGATATTGATCCACCCAACATTCTTTAACAAAATCCAATATGGAACCAAGTTTGTGGAACCTCAAATAGATTGATGTCAGCTCTAATGTGACTTCACAACATTTAAACCTAATTTTTTTTCCTATCAGGGTCATCAATTAATAGATTGACATAATGGACTTGACGATAGAGCACTCGATTTCGTATCGGGCTCAACAATAGAGCACTTGATGGTCTTTGAAGTAGAATACTTAGTGGTCTTGGAAATAGAGCGCTAACAGTCTTGGTGTTAGATGGAAAATACATTGACATGATTATTATTTATGCTAGGTCTCTTAGTTGGCATAACTTCTCAATGGATATCAAATCAGTGCTCGCAAATATTCTCAGTACAACTTAGACACCTAACCCCTCAAAGGCTTGAGAGATGGGAACATTTGAAAAGAAAGTTGACAACACTATCAACTAATGGTACTTTACAAAAAAATGGTTTTTTTTTTTTCATTTTTGCACATTATAATGCTCTTGGCTCTATCAAAGGGCGAAACTCCAAGTTCTAAGTGTTTACAAAAGATTACAAAGTATGATCTCTTAGGAATTGGCAAAAGGCTCACTGCTTCAAAGTCAATGTCGAGTTGAATGATTCCTGCAACAATTTATCTTGCAACGGAAAAATTCATTTCTCTTTTCTTGGAAATGATTGATCATCATTTTTCTATGCTATAGATTTAATCACATCAAATGACCTCACTCACATAATCTCAGCATTCATACCCAATCTATTAGTACATGCATTTAACGACACAGTCATTAAAAGGCAATCCAACTCATTTAGTTCATAATATTTGCACAACACATTTTGACCTATATCAAATTTGCATATTGGCTTGATTTACATTACTTGGCCCTTTTTTTCCTCACTTCTCTCTTGGACCTCTCTTGGTCCCTTCCCTTTCTCAACTCCTAACTTTATCTCTCATAGTCCTTATATAGTTATTTTTAGACAATTTCATAAGGGAATCAATTCTATTCCCAATGGTGAAATCAAATCCTCCATTTTTGGGGAAATATCTCCCAAACCCAACTTATCACTTGACCTCTTAACAATATGCAAAAACAGAAATATTACATGGAAATGAGATGATAACTCATCAAAACCTCCATAACAAACCAATATTCTCTCCTAGAACTAATTATAATTAACATGAGAATTATAAATTTCCTAAATTATCCTAATTTTCATTAAGGGGACCAACTCCCTTTGGTAAATTCCAAGACCCCTTAGTTCTAGTCAACAAGGTTGATTTATGAGAGACTATTCTTCTGCATCAAACTCAAAAGTTAAAAATTTCCATGACCTCCTGGTCATGTATCTTCGATTGTTGAACCCTTTAGGATCCAAAACTTGATTTTTCTATTGTCCACTGACTTGTCTAATCTGTTGTTTTGTTGTTGCTATTTTATATCTTCTTGAATCCAAAATTTTATGTTATTTTTATTGTTCATTCGCCTTAATGCCTTGTTTCTCTACTGATATATTTAGTTTTCCATGATCCCATACCATTCTCACTTGCTTTCCATCTACCTCATTGAATTGTTGCTCTATTTTTGTGATCTCATGTTGTATGACCATTACTATTATCCATCTATCCATCATACATAACCCATCGCTAATTACATTACCTAATTGACATGCTTGCATATGTTCCTTCAACCTTGTGATCATATAATAATGACCATCTAGTTGTTCATCTCAAACTCTATGTTTCATGTTGATGTTAAGAAACTCTTCAATTCCTTTGTTAGTCTTCTTGTGGAGAAAACTCGTTATTTAGAAACTCCACTATCATTTCTAGCAAAGATTTACTTGGATTAATTCAAATAATGAAGTTTGGTGCCATTTTTAGCTTCTAAAGATTGGTTTCCTTCATAGGAATTTGGGTATCCTTGGGCTTGACCATCCCAAGAGCTTTAGAGCCCTCTTGTAAAATTTATTTATTTCCTTCGAATGTTTTTTTCACTTGGATCTCTTATTTCTACATTTAGTGTTCATGCCTCTTTTGTTGTAGGTTACATTGGTTAAATGATTGAAGTGGGTTTTTTTGCAAGTTAATTATAGGGTCACAAGAATGATTCATCCTTAGAACAACTTTTAAAATTCATATTCATCATTGATCTACTTGGATTGGTTTACTAGTTCACACATGGAATTTCTGGAAGTCTCTTGCAGCAAAATAGTAGTAATTTCTACTATTTTTTAGAACGTTTTAATGAGCTTAATTTTAGCTTAATCCACTTGTTTTGGGCCATTAAAAAATCCAATTTGATAAAAAAAAAATACCCTATATCATTTTCACTTTATTAGGTTAGGCATTTGGTAGGCTAACTAACTCACTAGTTCTTGAATTTTCGATTTTTAGAGTAGTAATTTTCTGCTATTTTTTGGCACACATTAATAGGGGTATTTTTGAGTGATTCCACTTGGAATGGAGTCTTAGGAAATACTAATTCATAACAAAAAATTCCCATATCATTTTCATTTGATTTTCTTGGGCATTTGGCAAGTAGCGGTCCTGTAGCAAAGTAACAATTTGTTTCGAGATCTTCCTTGGCAAAATTCACTCCAAATTCATGGTAGAAGTAGACTTATAGCCTATGAATTCTATGAGGCCACTTTGTTTGAGTTGAGGCTCGGTTAGGTTTCCATTTAGCTCTTACATTATTTTCATTTTTAATGTTGATTTCTGCAATTATTCTATATTTCCTTTCTATAATTTACTTTATGCAAAGTGTGATTTCCTTCTTGCAAACGTAATATATAACTCCTTTAATGGCATTGCCTTTCCAGCAATATAGATTATATTTTCTTAATTTTAGAATAGATTTCCTTTCTGCCATTTACCTTCTAAAAAAATTTAATAGGTTTTCCTATCATTATTTACCTTTTGCAACTTATGATTTGTGTCTTACCTATATCCTTCGCTCATTTGAAGTGGTTTCATTGTCTTCTTTCACTTGCATCAAAGGGATTCATACCAAGAAGAGGAAGGTGTTTGTTGCACATACAGTTCTAACCCCTCTTAAGTTTTTACGAACCTCGGGTTGATAATTTAATTTTGCAACTTGGGTAGTTGCACCATTCTTGTTGCAATACCGAGGATCATCACTTTTTGGCGTCATTGCTGGGGAGGGTGTCAAAGCAAGAACTCTCTTGTTCTCGAAGTGATTCCATCTTTCTTTTATACAAAAAATAAAAATATTCATTAGCCATATCTCATTGCATTACATTAGCATTCTCATTCAAAACACTTTATATATATTTATTCAACACCACAAATCCTCCCACTTGATCATATGCAAGTAGAAGAAGAAGGTGCGACAGATAAATTAGGAGGCATGGACCAAACCTTACTTTGTCAACTCATATCAACAAGATATGAACTACCCCTCCTCTTTCAATACAAGTTGTAATGCAAAATTTAAACCTTGGTATCCACCTTGCACCTCACCTTGGTCTCCATGGTCTTATTCTTCCCAATGGAGTGATCCATATTCATGGCCTTATCCTCCTTAATATTTCATTTCTCCAATTCATCCATATCAAAACCAACCTCCTCAATGGGGTCATCCATATTTTCCTCAATATCCTCCATACCAAACTCAATGCTATCCATCCCATCCACCTCCACCACAACCACATCCTCAATCACAACCATTTCAAAGGGCCACTCCCACTCAACTACCTACACAACCATTTCCAAACCCAAGCAATAAAGTAACTCAACCCATTTACAATGTTGAGATACAAAATCTCCAAATAAATCCTCTTGATCCAAATTACATTCATCTTGCATTGGAAAGAGTATTGCAAAGAATAAATTATCTTTCTCCTACTGAATAACAACATCTAAAACAATAATATTAAGAGGAAACTAAATAATCATGGACTGCATTTGATGGAGGGAAGCCATTAAAGCCCGATATTGAAGAATTTCTATAATTATTATCATCAGATCCTTTATGTGCTCAAAGGGCTAATTAGAAAATAATAGAATATTTGATTAGCAGTGAAAAATAAGAAATGAAGAATGATCCAAATGAGTCAGTGAAACAAGGGCATCATAGCTATATTGAACTTTGGTTCCTCATAATCACTAAACAGGAGCACCATTCTCTTCAACAATGTTTGACATCATCAAATTCAAAGAAGTTGGTCTCTCATATTCAGGTACATGAAAAAAATATGTTTCAAGCCTACACATGATTTTATTTGTCATCTTGTTATGCACATGGCTCCATTGGAAGTGTTACTATACTTGAAAGAAATTTTCTTTCATTCGAGTAGAGTAGAATAGAAGAATAAAAGAAAAAAAAAAGGAAAAAGAGGAAAATAAAATAAATGAAAAAATAAAATATCAAGTGAAAGCATCCTTTGAGGTGCCTAGGATTGGCTCATTGGTTGAAAACCTCCATGAGATGGTGAATGGGTTGGAAAAAAGAGAAAAATAAGAGAAAAATCAAATATCCTAGGTGAAAACCTCATTTGAGGTGCCTAGGGAGACCTACTAGTTGAAAACCACGTTGAGGAAGCTAATAGGCCTTAGAAAATGAAAAAATAAATAAATAAATAAATAAAAATTATTTGCTCCATGTATCTCTCTTTGATGAATGTAGGTGCTCTCCAACCTTTGCAAGCAATAAAAACAAGTTAGCACCAAAAGAAAAAGGTAGTCAAAAATCTAGTCAAGGGAAGTCAAACTTGGGTTTTCTCTTCCTTTGCCCAGATGCTCCAATAGGACCAAGGCCATGCCAATCTATCACCCTCATCAATTTCTAACACCCACCCATCATTTCCAAGCCTTTCCCATTCATTTTCCTTGTTTTCCTAAAGTGTTACAAGAAGGTTTTGTTTTGTTATAGGATTGTCAAAATACACAGGGCAAAAATTGTTTTACCATATTTTCAAAACCATGCATCCATTAGCTGAGTTGTTTAATGGGGATATGCATATAGATGATGATAACATTCTTAAGAAATTTCAGCAAATTCCAGTGCACACCTTTCGAGAAGTTGGCCTCCATCACCTACAACCAATTATATTTTTTCTTGAGATTCGTGCATAGATTGGTTAATATTTTTTATTGGGAGGTGCCTAAGGATGATGGAAGCATGCTCAAAAATTTCAGGTCAATCCAATCTACTATTTGATAGATATGGATAAAACAAGATTACTCAAGGACTATCCTAGAGCGCTACAAGACAGTTTGAAATTGCTACAGGATTGAGATCCACTTAGGGCAAGGGGTCAAAAATCATGTTTTCCCTATGTGAATGTAAAGAGAGGCTCATCAAACCTCCTTCACCTATCATCCATTCCATTTAACTAACTTATTCTCAAAGTTCCACCTTTGTTCATGGAAAAAAATAAAGAAACAAAGAAAAGAGATGTTTCCTTCACCCCTTCTTCACAAGCTTTCACCACAATCAAAGCTTTTGTTCTTGTCTCTAGGTTCACCATGATTCATCCAAGTCACTGAATGCATTTCATGAAACAACATAAGATTTGAATGAGGTTTTGGGGAGGGACTATGTGACTTCTACAAGAAGGAGACCAATCCTATAGTAGCCTGCACATATCCAACAAGATCATAGAAAGAGGATTTTTGCAGTTCCAGAATGAATATTTGGCCACCCTAAAGCATCAAGAGACCATCCCTGAGGCTTAGAGAAGTCACACCATCCTTGAGGAGAAGCTGCAAGGTCACCAATTCACTCAAACAACAATAGATCAAACACTAGAAAATACCTACATGAAAGAGAGATTGTATCAGTCAAATACATCATCACATTGTTGTGTTTAATGAGGACCTATCCACAAGAAAGAAAATAAAAGATGGTACCTCCAGAGGACATTTGATCGATCATAAGCCCAACAACAACATGCATGCATATACAATAGCTCGATATCAGGTAGGCATAGATATGCATTATTCTTTACTTCTCTTGTTGAGAAAATTATGGTTAAATCAATTGTTTTCAGTGCACACGAGAGAAGGTTTTATAGACTGAAATTATCCAGTAAACTTGGCCACCCTTGACTAGTAAGACTACAATTTACTCAAGCACTCATAAAATTTGGAAAATAATAAGAAAAGGAGGATGATAATTATGAGCAGGGGACAACTCATCCAACACGTTGAAGGAGTAAGGAATGAGCCATAACTTCATTTGTACCAACAAGTCATTCCCAAAATGGTAAGAGAGGCCCAATAATTCATTGAAGGTTGAGCTAGATTCTACTAGGGGATTCTTAGGTTGCTACAAAAGTGCTACAAGCTAAGTTTGTAGGTGTTATAGGATTGGATACCACTACTACAGGAGTACCTAAATTTCTACAGGAACACATAAGAGATTCTACATGTCTGAATTAAGAGGAGAAAAGGAACCCAACCTACCAGGAATTTTCCTCAAACCCCCCAAGAACATAAAAAAGTCATCCTAAAAAGGGTAAGTGGCCTCCTCCCTCCTCACTTTCCATACAATTTCATAGAGAATTCTGCTTGCTACATGCATCCTATAGCAAACCCCTATGAAAGTAAATTCCTTTGAAAATTATATTTTGTCACATAAGAAAGGAAAGGAAAGAGTAGAAGAAGTTTTTCACTGAGGTAAGGGGTACGATTCATGTCCCTCTCTGACCAAAAAGCATCATGTTAGGAAACCAGCTCACAAAAAGATAGAAACTATAGATCAAGACCTTAGAATTTAGCCTCTTCGAGGGTACATTACATAGATGAACAATTCTTGGATGATACAAATGACTAAACCTCCCTTCTATATATAGGAGTCTAACGAGTCACAATATAATCAAGCCTACCTAACAGTAATAACATAATGGCACAACAATAACAATAGTGGGTCTCTGTGGGGCACACTAATAACAATATAGGGACAATAGGGGCACAATAATAACAATAAGGGATACAATGACAATAGTAATAAGGGAATCACTAGTATTATAGGGACCTAACATGCCCCTCTCCTTCTAAAAAGTGTTGTCCTCAACGCTTGAGTAGTTCTGGATGCTTCTGCATAAAATTCTCATCCTCCCATGTGGAATCTTCAACGGATAAGTTCTTCCACTTGACAAGATACTCTGAAATTGATCGATTTCATAGCTGTCGAGTTCTTGTTTATGTGACTATTTCTGGTTTCAATATGATTTTTCCTTCCTCAATAATTTTTGACAATATTGTTTGAATTGGGAGCTTGTCACCTATAACCTTCTTTAAACATGAAACATGGAAAATTGGGTGCACCCAGGAAGTTGGAGGAAGCTCCAATTTGTATGTCATAGTACTAATATTTTGCAACACCTTATACGAACCATAATACTTTGGTGATAATTTATTATCCTTCTTAGCTTGCTTGAGGGACATTTGTTTATATGGTTGTAGCCGTAGGAATACCCAGTCACCTACATCAAAACTACTTTCATTGTCATGTTGATCTACTTGTTGTTTCATTCTATTATGCACCAACGTGAGGTTATCATTTAAGAGTTTGAGAACTTGTTGTTGACGTTGGATGTGATGTTCCACTTCTTGAACCTTAGAATTTTCTTTTAAATATGATATGATGGATGGTGGATGATATCCATAAAGTGCCATAAATGGGGTCATTTTTGCTACAGTATGGAAGGAATTGTTATACCACCATTCAGCGAGAGGCAACGATTTAACCCATTGTGTCTATTTATTAGATACAAAGCAACGAATATATCCTTCCAAACATTTGTTTAATATCTCAGTTTGTCGATCAGCTTGAGGATGATAAGATAAGTTATGAGCTAACTGAACCAAGACAAGAAAATAATTATGTCCAAAAATTTCCAGTGAAAATGGGATCTTTAGTGCTTACAATAATCTTTGGGTTTCCATGTAGATTTTGAATTGTTTCCATAAATGCAGTAGAAACTGTACTGGTTTTAAATCGATGTGATAATGCACAAACATGTGCATACTTGGTAAGTTTGTCAACTACCACCATAATGACACTCTTTCATTCAGACTTGGGTAAACTTGTGATAAAATCCATTGAAACCTCCTCCAAACGTTGTCTTGGAATGGATAAATGTTGTAATAGACATGGGGTCTTAATTGTTTCAACTTTATTTTGTTGGCAAACCAAACATTGTGCCACTAAATTTTGAATATCCGATTTAAGGCCATCTGTAAAAAATTCCTTCTTAACCCTGTGATAAGTTTTTTAAAATCTTGAGTGCCCTCCTAAGGGAGAAGTGTGCAATTCCATAAGAATCTTTTGTTTGAGTTTGGAATTCTTACATAGGTATAAGCGATCCTTGTACCATCACGAATCATTTTTCTAGCTAAATGTAACAGATGTACTAGGATTTGTTGTAACTTTTGAATGAGTGCCCAGACTTCTTCGTCATTCTTCCATTCATCCCTTGCTTCGTTTATCCAATCTGGTTGGATAATAGAAATGGCACACAACAATGTTTCCACGTCCTCATCCTTTATTGAAAGTGAATCTGCCATAACATTTTTCTTCCCTTTTTTGTAAATGATTTCAAAGTCATAACCCAACATCTTTTTGAACCATTTTTGTTGCTTTTCAGAGGATAATATTTGTTCTAAAAAGTATTTAAGACTATCATGATCCATTTTTACCTTGAAGTGTCTTCCCATTAGGTAGGGTCTCCATTTCTTAAGTGCATGTAGTATTGTCAACATTTCCTTTTCATAAATAGCTTTGTGTAAATACTTTCCTTTGATTGGACGACTTTTGAAAGCAATGGGTTTTTCATCTTGCATTAAAACAACACCAATTCCATTTCCTGAAGCATCACATTCCACAATAAAGGTTTTTGTGAAGTCCGACGTAGCTAGGACCAGTGCTTGGCACATTGCCTCTTTAAGATGTTGAACGAAGGCCTTTGTTGCTTCTGGAATCCATTAAGATGCATCTTTCTTCAATAATGTTGTTGGAGGTGTTGCTATTCTCCCATAACTCTTAACAAACTTTCGATAATACCCTGTCAACCCGAGAAATCCTCGTAGATGCTTTATGGATGTGGGGATTTTCCATTTCTTAATAGCTTTAATTTTTCTAGGGTCTACCTTAACACCTTCATGAGATACAATATGACCCAAATATTTGAATGTTTTTGCATCTAATTGTTTCACCTTCATTAGTTTGAGCACCCTGTCAACATGTTCAACATGATCCTTCCAAGACTTAATGCAGATTAGTAAATCATCAAAAAATACTAACACAAATTTTCTAAGGAAGGCTTTGAAAATAGAATTCATCAAACCTTGAAATGTAGAAGGTACATTGATAAGGCCAAAAGGAATGACAAAAAATTCATAATGACCCTCATGAGTTCTAAATGTTGTTTGTGCAATGTCTTCAGTTTTCATTTAGATTTGATGATATCCTGAAAGAAGATCCAATTCGGTGAAGTAAATTGATCCATCCAATGCATCCAATAAGCCATCAATGACAGGAATGGGAAATTTATCTTTTATAGTGAGCTTGTTGAGCTCCATATAATGCATACACAGGCTCCATGATCCATCCTTCTTGTGCACCAATACTACTGGAGCAAAGAAAGAACTTTGACTAGGTTGAATTATACCAGCCTCTAACATTTTTGCAACCATACGTTCAATTTCACTCTTTTGGGCATAGGGATATCTTTACGGCCTGATGTTTGGAGGAACACTTCCTGGAATAAAATGAATAGCATGATCATGATCATGAATAGGTGGGAGGCCTTTGGGAGTCTCAAATACCTTGGAATGATTGTCCAAGGCTTTTTGGAGATCTGTAGAAATAGATGATTTTGATGTGGGAACCTCTAGCGAACATAATTGTGCAATTATGTCTCGTTGTTCCTTCTTTAGAAGCTTTGTCATATCGTTAGAGCTAATTATCTTTCCCAGTTTCCCTATAATACCCCTTAATTCAACTTCCTTTCCTTCTGCACAAAATTTCATGAAAAGTTCTTGAAAATTAATAGATATTTTACCTAAGGATTGTAGCCATTGGACTCCTAGTACAACATCAGTACCACCCATTGGAATGGAAAGCATTGGGCTATTCAATACATATTCTCCCATGGATAGCTTGATATTATGGCACTTTCTAGAGCAGTTTATGGTTCCTCCACTTGCAACCATCACTTGACACTCTGGTGCTGGATATAGGAAGAAATTCAATTCCTTGGCTATCTTACAATGAATAAAATTATGGGTACTTCCTGAATCAATCAACACTATTACATTTTTCTTCTTAATATGTCCTTCTATCTTGATAGTTTGAAGAGTGGTAATTCCATCCAATGCATTACAAGATATGGTCAGATTCATTTTTCTTTATCTAGAGTTTGTTCCTGGAGTATATCCTCTTATTTTGACATTTCTTATTCCTTTTCTTCATCCTCTTCACAATCTACGTAGAATAATTTCTTATCAACACACTTATGACCTTTAGTGTATTTGCTATCACAACTGTAACAAAGCCCTTTTTCTCCTTTTCTTCCAATTGTTGTGGTGTCAACCTTGTATTTTGTGCAAGGCTAGGGGCAACAACACTTCCATATTTATAGTTGTGAGTGGTAGGCTTCCTAGTTTCCATAATTTGCTTTCCATTTTTCTTCCTAACCTGAATGCCTTCTCCAATGAATCAGGGTCCCAAAGGTGAACCTCATGTTCGATATTATCCTTTAAAGTCCCTATGAACACATCAACCCTATGCTCCTCTGCAATATCTTTTACCTTTATGTTCAATTTTTAGAAGTCCTAAAAAAGGTGTTGATTTTTGTATCCTCATAATGTGCTATCATTTCTTCCATAAAAATTTCCCAAGTGACAATTTGTTTACGAGAGAAAAACCAGGGATAACATACAAACTGATTTGGTTCCAAATATAAAGTTCCAATACGTACCTTTTATGTGTTTTGCACATTATGGAGATCGAAAAATTGCTCCATTTGTAGTATCCATGTTCCCAGATCCTTGCCATCAAACTTCCTCATATCAACTTTCGGAACATGGTGGGTCTTTAATCCAACATTAGATTCTATGAAATCATGATTAACATTTCTTTTGTTCTCATCATGAGTTTCCTTTACTACCCTTTCACCATTAGTAACCATTTATTGTAGCAACTTATTAAAATTTATCTTCAATTCTTCTATCTTAGCGTCTATGTCATTCATCTTAGCATCCATGCCATCCATCTTAACTTGCATGCCATTCATATTAGCTTACACGCCATTCATCTTGGCTTCAGTTACCTTTTGTGAGAGTGAAATTTGTTGTACTTGGTCTTGTAATTTTGGTATATCATGTTGCATTTCTTCCTCTTCTTCACGAGTTATACTAGAGCTTTGAGGTTTCTTACTAGTGTTTCCATTTTATTTTTTCAGGATATCAATTAATGCTAATAATTCTTCACTATTCCTTTTGAATTCCTTCAAACTAATTTTTCCAACCAATCTTATGCAAAACTTAAAAACAACTACACACCATTTTTTCACTTTTCAAGGGCTGGATATTGAATCTATTGTATCTCTGTAACTGCGGATCTCGAATATTTGAAATCGCATCCTGCAGTAGCCCTTTGAGTCCTCTTTATAACCCCGCAAGTCTGATGAATATTGAATTCTTCAAGGAAGACTTATACCAAATCTCCCAGGGTTACCTGGTTATAGACTAATTCAGTAGAGTGAACTTGTACGAAGTGCCACGTATCATTGTTTCCACCTTAGTACCTGAAACTAATATACAGACAACGACAGGCTGTCCTCTTTCTGAAATTTTTTACGATATTTCAATTTGATGCTCAGAACAAAAGTTATGATAATTTCCCCAGGTCACTTGTTTGGAATGTAATTTGGGAGTCTGCACAAACCCTAACTTTCTCAGCTCATATCTCTGAAAATATAAAGATACAAGCTCTGAAATTTGGACCCGAAGTTCAGAGCGATTTCTACTCAAATGGGTGTTTTTTTAGCATCTGAAACGTTGCAAAAAAAATTATAGCGAAAATTCCACGATGACCTGTTTAGAGCAGTGAAACCCTAGAATCCAAAGCTCTGATACCAAATGTTAGGAAACCAACTCACAAAAAGATAGAAAAGATAAATCCATGCCTTAGAATTCAGCCTCTTCAAGGGGGAAGCCTCATTTACATTACACAAATGAACAATTCTTGGATGACACAAATGACTAAACCTCCCTCCTATTTACAGGAGTCTAAGGGGTCACAATATAATCAAGCCGACCTAACAGTAATAACATAAGGGAACAACAATAACAATAGTGGGTTTCTATGGGGCACACTAATAACAATATGGGGACAATAGGGGCACAATAATAACAATAAGGGATACAATGACAATAGTAATGGGGGAATCACTAGTATTATAGGGACCTAACAATCGACCACCCTCTGCACCCTAGATTTCTCAAAGAAAAATATGGAAATTCCATTCAAATAATTTAAGTAGTAGTAGAATTCATGGGAGGAGGTTTCAATCGAAGAGAGGTACATATCTTGTGAGGGGAGGTTGATTCTTATGAAATCCCATCAATTTAGGTTGCTATATGAGCTAAGGTTCTAGACAGAGTTACCAATTCCAAGAAGGCTCAGTGTTCCATATTTCCTCCTTCAATCCATCATTGAAATCAGTTAGAGAGTGAGGAAAGGAGGCACCATCACATTGACCATCATGGTCTGATCATCATGAATGCCCTAAGCCACCTCAAGAACCCTGTATTGTGGACTGACTTTGTAAACTTAGATAGGCAAGCATTCATTGAAATGTAAGCCCTCACCACAACACAACAAGAAGAGACACCAAAATCTAGTGTTGGAGGTAGGAAATAAGAGGAAGTGGAATAGGAAAAGGAAGGAGAAAAAATAGAGGAAGAATAAGGAGGTGAATAAAAAGCAGAAGAAGAGGCCCCTAAAGGGCCCTCAAGATCTCAAAATATAGAAAAACAGGAGCGTCAAATAAGTCTCTCACCAGAAAACAAAGTTGCTACAAGAAGGGACAAATTTCCTAAAGGAGAAGATGGTGTGCTACAGGGAAGTCCAATGACTTGCAAAAGACCCTGATTTCCAGCAATTTCACCCCCAAAGCCTAGGATTTGAAGGATAGCATCCAAAGGAAGGGAAAATACATATTTCTCCTTGCCATATTTGAATAAGAAGCCTACAAAATTTTCATTTTTTTTAGTAGAACAACATATGGGAAACTTCTTGTAAAAGTTTATGAATAAAAAATGAAATGTTGATGTTTTCTTTGAATTGAGCCTGATAAGAAATGGGATTGAAATTATTTTTATAAACAGAGAATTGCCTTGCCCATGACCAAGAAGAAGCAACAGAAAAATCTTGGGAAGAAGAGGAAGAGGATGGAGCAAGATAAGATGTGCCAAAATTTCTTCTGAGGTAGCTTGGGATGTTAAGGAGGCCACCAAGGCCATGAATGAGGCACAATTAGGTCACTAAGTTGCTTAGAGAATGAGAAACACTTTCAGTAAGGGGATATGATGGGCCTCCAAATTAAACATAAATTAAGGCCCATATGACCATCCTTCAACAGAGTCAACCTCTATTTTTCATTAGATGACATATTTTTAACTTTAATATGTTCATTAGGAAGATTTAGATATAAATGCATATTTGGGCCTAATATTATTTATTTTGTAGAATATTGTGAGAATATTAGGTAGATTATGAAGACTTAGAGGATGAAATAATATAGGGACTTGCTCCTTATGACATGATGGATCAATATTAGATAATAAATGAACAAAATATTATTAAATTATTGAGAAATTTTGGAGCTCCACTGGTTGAGAAAATATAGGAATGTGTTCCTTGTCATTTAATGCAAATTCCTAGTGTTGGGAACTAGATCCATTTTTTGAGCGACTTTGACTGAGGTCTTAGGCTGGTTTTTCATCGATCTAAGCTGGGTGACTAGAATAGGATCCATGTCACGACAATTCTGGAGATGCCCACGTGGTCGGTTTTTTTATTGGATGCTTGTAACCTGTTAAACCTTGAAACAACTACGAAATTCTCAACTAGCTGCGGAATCAAGGCACTTTCCGCAGCTAAGTTGCAAAACCTTATTAAAACAGGATACAGTGTTTTGAGGACCACTACAAACCATAACCAGTCAATTTTGGACAATTTGAACCTATCAAAGGAGTTGGGTTTCATTTTTTCCCTTCTTCTTTTTTTTGAATCAATTGAAATGATGAAGTTTATTTTGTCTCCTCTTTTTTCTTTTTTTTCTTTTTTTTTTAGGCATAACAATCATTTTTTTTATCCTCCAGATCACACAAAGTGTAGGAGGAGAGCATACTCAATAATTATTAATTTTTTTAAATGTAAGAAATAAGGTTTCCTAATTACACTTCCTCGGCAACGATGCCAAAATGTTTAGTCAATTTAATGTCTTAAATTGCTCTACATAAATTATCAATCTGGGTATCGTAAACTGATGAAGTGTGGTGTACCATATGTGCTTAGTTAACATTTTTCTTACTTCGTTGTTTTATAGATTTTATTTTGTTTTGGGGTTTTGTTTTTGTTGGTTTCCTAAAGTATTTAATGCAAATGGAAATCCTATTGTAAGGTCTTAAGAATACTTTTAAAGGTCATGTATGGATGTAGATTTCAAGACAAAGTCTATGTCCCTAATGGTAACTTCCAAAACTTAGCACTTCAAAAGATCTTAAAACATGTTATTGATGGAATTAGTACTTCAACAAAAGTGTAAATATGCAGCTACTTCAATCAAACAAAAGATGAAATATTGATCAAAGTTTTCAAAAAGGTTTTCAAACTTGCAATGATGAAATCAATTACTAAGAGAAAATAAAATTGTACCTAAATTCTAATTAAACCAAACAGTAAGCTAGTGACTATGAAACCCAGTATCCTTGTTGTTGTATAAAAAGAAAATTGAACTTAAAGCAATTCAAAAACTGTAAGCAAAGAAAACTAAATCATATTACATCCACTCATATTCTGACCCCTTACCATTCGACTCGCTCTAGCTATAGGAGGTAATCATAAACAAATTGAGTAATATGATATCTAAATTGCATAAAATGAAACTAATATCAAACTACACATTCATACTTCAATCCCTCACCATTCGACTCGCTCTGGCTATAGGAGGTAACTGAAAATGACATGAGTAATCTAATCACTAACTTGCAGAAAAATAAACTAATATCAAACTATGCATTCATACTTCAATCCCTCACCATTCGACTCGCTCTGGCTATAGGAGGTAACTGAAAATGACATGAGTAGTCTAATATCTATCTTGCAGAAAAGTAAATGAACAAAACAAAACTGAAAGAAATAAGCAGTGCTGGAATTAGAACTAAGAAAATGAATCAGCAGAAGGACAAGATAATTCCATCATGTCATTAGCCATTAGAAAACTATGTGCATTACTAATCTACAATCAACCGGTTGAACGCACTTGCATGAATTAAAATTGCATGAATGAAAAATATAATCTATCAAACTTAAAAGCAATCAAATGACATAATGAAATAAAAGCAAAATTTACAAAATGAAATCTACTCTACCTTACATTCTAATATGCTCCATGACATCTACTTCACATCTCCTTCCATGTTGAGAACATCAAAGCTTTATTCAAATTCTTCAAAATTACAAAGTACAACAAAGCTCTCTAAAGCTTTCAAAAAGTCATCAAGGAAGAACTACAAACTCCAAGCTAAAGAACTAACACCAACAAATGAAGGAGAAAGATCTCCTATTTATACAAAAGATGAGAAGCCATCTCATTAATGAGAGTCCATGAATCTCTCCCTCTACCTCTAGAGTCCTAATCAAAATAGGAACTGATAAGACACATGTCTTCTTAGAGTTACAATACAATTAGGAGATGTGACACATATCCTCATGATCCCATGATTCTTTCCACTAAAATTCAAATTTGGCCTTAGAGTGCCACATAAGGGTCTTCTAGAAGCTTCCTTTCAACCTACACATGTCAACAATCTCAACCCATTTGTTAGGTATAGGCATATGCACATTATTTCCTAATTTTTAACCACAAATTCATTTAAAAGGCTTAGAATTAATAAAGATTGGATAAACATAAATGTGGCCCAATGATAATGAAAGTGGGATGAATGTGGTGACATAGTAGTGAAATGGAGGTGATATAATGGACATAATAGTGAAAGTGTAATGGAAATGAATGACATTTTCAAGACTCAACAGCATGCGATGAGGGTAAAATCCAATTCGAACTGAGAGGCCAATGCCTCACCTTCTGATCCTTTCGAGGATCCCTTCTTGGATTTCTTCAACGGACAATTAGTTGCATCATGGCCCACCTCATGACAATTAAAGCATCTCACTTTAGATTTGTCAATCTTCTTCCCTCCATGAGAAGAACTCGATTTGGAATGGGAAGCCCTCCCTTTCCCTTTCCTTGCCTTACTTACTAAGGCTAGATTTTCTTCATCATCATGCTTAGATGAAGAACCATCTCTGGTGCTCCTCTTGATCTCCTCCTGCATCAGATCCGACCACAATCATTCATAATCCGGCAGTTTCTCTCTTCCATTCACAAAGTCCTGGTAGTTATGCTAGCTCTTAAGAAGACCAAAGAGAGCAAGACTCACCATATCATCGTCGACTGTCGTTATTCCCACACTACCAATCTCATATCTGCAAGTGGTGAACTTGTTCATATATGTAGAAATAGTGTTTCCCTTTTCACACTTGATTTTCCAAAGCTTATCCTTGAGCACCAGTTTCCTCTGGCTGCTATTGTTCTGATATAGGTCCTTCAATGTCTTCCACATTGAAAGCAAAGTCTCCTTCCCATGTAGACTCGATACAATATGGTCTCAAACTCCCTCTAGAAGAATCCTTCTCGCCTTTGCCACACACTTCTTCCATTCAGCCAATTCTTATGCATTTGCTGCAGCTGACTTGGGGATTTCTTGATCAATGAAATCCTTCAAACCATTGTCTTCTAATACCGCTTCCATGCGATCCTTCCATGCTATGTAACGCAAGTTGACATCTAGTGCCTACTCGAGTCTCAAGCCATTGAACGCCATTAGTGAACTTTGAGGTGTAATAAGAATTCGATTTTGTACCTGCAATCAAGAACTTCAAAACTTCGAATCTCCCTTCTCAGTATACTGTTCACAACTCTAATCACCTTTGCTCTGATACCATGTAGAAATTATTACTGTAGATTAACCTGATTATGCAATAGACTAAAGCACAATACTTAATCTACTTCTACAATCAAACTTGTGGAAGCTTAATCAATTTGAGCAAGATCAAGCAGAAAACATATAACAGAGAAGAAGAATCAATACACATGAAACACAGAATAATACTTTGGGGAAAGCCTCAGCTGAAAACCACGCTATATGTATTATCATATAAGTGGAAATATCTCAGGATTACACAAAGCTTTATCTCTCACAGCTATCCAGCTCTCAGTACAATCCCTCTCACTGCGCATAGACAGACTAGACAACTCATATGCCTTTCCCTCTGCCCTCTAAGCCTCCTATTTCCTTGCGATGTTTTCTCTGGGTGCTCCAGTTGTAACCTTGTGTGACACTAATCTCACACACTGCTCCAACACACTCTAAAACTACGCAAATCTCAAGGAAATAATTCCTTTTGCATGCAAGAGATTTTCTTATGGGAAAATTCTTGCAACTAATAGTACATCGTCCCTGTCTTTAATCTCAACTGGGTCTTTGTCTGAACTGACATGCATGAGTTATTTATGAGAGAATATTCAGTTATCTGGAGTACACTAGTTTCATGCATGCATGCATTAACTGACTAAACTCACAATTAGTTCCTCCAATTGTTTGGAACTAATTTAACTTGAATTAACTCAATTCATTGAGCTAAATAATTACAACTCAAATACAACTCATCCTTATCTCCTTAATTAAGGGATAACTTCCTCAATCAAAGGGATAATTGTTGCATGACTTCACAAAAACTTCTAGCTTGAATTTCTCCAACTAATTAACTCAAGATGAATTAATTAATTATTTTTCAAACAGCTAGTGAGACTAAATTCGAATTTTAATTCTCAATTTTAATTCAAGGACAAATTAAAATTGAAATATTCTTGTTACCACATTTCAACATATATCACATTTCTCTGTCCTAAAATATAGACTCGATATGCCTTTGAGACCTCACTATAGCCTACAAATACGCCCCTCTTAGACAAGGGCTCCAACTTAGTCATCTTCTCGGTAGGAACATGGACATAAACTAGACTACCGAATATGCGCGCAAGTGGCTCACATTTGATTTCGCTCCTGTAAACAACTCCTCAAGGGTCACTTCTTCCAATATCCTAAGAGGACTCTTGATTTGCACATACATAATTGTATTGCAGGTCTCTACCCACAAAAACATAGACAACCCCTGATCATATATCATTGCCTTCACTGCCTCCATGATGGTCCTATTTATCATCTTGGAAATCCCATTCTACTAAGGGTTGTAAAGTATTGTGAGCTCCTTCTTAATCCCTGCTTCCTTGAAAAACTCCTAGAACTCATTAGAAGTATACTCACCACCATTATCTGATCTTATCACCTTAATCTTTTTCTCAATTTGGTTCTTCACAAGAGCGATGAACTCCTGAAATTGATCGAAGACCTCATCCTTGGTCTTCAGGATTGTTGAAATTCAGTACCTTGGAAAGTGTGTAAACCCATTTTAATGTAAGGCTTGGAATTAAAGTCAAAGGGGCAAAGAGGACCCACAAAGAAATTTTGTAAGATACAAGGTCAAAGTGCTTTTATAAAGTGAAAAGTGTGCTTTTAAGAAAATACAGTGTGTTTCTTAAAAAGCACAAGTGTGTTTTCTCATAAAGTTATTTTTTGGTCATCCATGTGAGCATGACTTGGATCATGAGCCATTGATTTCTTATGAGAGCCTATAAAAGCACAATCAGGGTAAGACGCCAAACATAATAGATCAAATCATTCATTCATGAGAGATTCATGAGATCATGAGGAGAGAGAGTTGAGAGTTTGAAGACTTCCTTGGAGGGCAGAATTTCTAAATTGGAGAGGGTAGATTTTCTGCTAGAGAAGTCCAAAAATTGAGGCAATCATATAGGTTACATCAGCAACCATATTGGGTGACATCATCAGCGTTTAAAGCAAGTGCATTAATGGTTGTAAGAGGGACTTGGCTTTAGATTTCGAGATGAAAGATATTGTATTGATGCATTACTATCTGGGATTAGAGATCTAGCAGGACGATGAGCATATCTTTCTGGGGCAAGGGAAGTACACAGTGGACATCTTGAAGAGATTTCAGATGGAGGTCTGTAGACCCATGTCTACATCGATGATCACCAACTAGAAAAATTTGAGGCCTTATAAGAGTGAGGTGGTGGATCCCAAGAGGTATTGGCAGTTGATTGGTTCATTGATGTATCTAGTCAACAAGTGGTCAAATATTTTCTTTGCAGTGAACACTCTCAGCCAAATCATGGTAGAGCCTAGGAGTGTGCACAAGGTAGCAGCAAAGCATTCTCTAGGGTACTTGGAAATCACAATGGATTATGGCCTAAACTATATCAGAGGAAATGGAGTGAGACTGGTGGGGTACACAAACTCAGATTAGGCAGGGAGTGCTACAGATAGGAAGAATATTTTTGGTTGTTGTTTTGGATTGGGCTCAGGTGTAGTGCCTTGGCTCAGTCAGAAGTATAGATCATTGGCACTTAGTTCAACGGAGGTAGAGTACATGGCAGCTAGTCAGGCCAATTTTAAGGCACTATGGCTCATTAAGTTGTCGTTCGGGTTATTTGATAGAGAGTTGAGATCTATGAAGTTACATTGTGACAACCAGAGTTGCATGAAGCTCGGATAAAATTGAGTATTTCATGGTAGGTCAAAACACATAGAGATCAAGTATCACTTCATCAGACACTTGGTTTAGAGAGTTGAAGTTAAGGAAAATGATAACGGGCTTATACAACAATTAACTCAAATGGTTAAGGGTATGCAACTCAATCAAGCACATGGAATTAAGAATATGGAGGTCAACCAAACTCAACTCATTAAAAACATGGAACTTAATCAAGTGAAAATAATAGTAGATCATGCCAAGGAAATGAGTTCCATGCAAAATAGGTTGTTGGCCATGGAAGAAAAACATGCTAAGAGAATGGAAACCATGGAAGTTAATCTTTCTAATTAAATAACCACCATGCAAAATCATTTGATTACCATGGAAGAAAATCATGACAAAGTAATAAAGGACATGGAGGAAAAACAAGCACAACTAGTAAACACTATGGAAGAAAATCATGCTAGGGAAATCAAAAGTATGGAGGTTAAGATGACTGTTATTCAGAACAAGTTCAAAGAAATGGAAGAATTATAAGTACATAAATTCCAGCTAAGATCAGATGACGAATGGGAAAAGGACAAAGAACATTCAACAGATCATAAGTCTCCAAATTCGTTGAAGTAGGTTCCATCTTATTGCAAATGTCATGAAGAGGTCACTTGTCCCATTGAAAAATGGTTAATTGAAAGTGCCATGTTTAAAAAGGAAACATGGGAAAGTCAAGAGGTCAATCTTAGCCTTGATGCTTGCAAGATTTTTCCATCATCTTTGACAGAGCACATTCAGAAAAAACAATTGTGTTACAAAAATCTTGGATACTTCAAATTTTCCATCTGAAATTTTCAAGATTAGGCATAAAGTTATACATTGGTTGCATCATCATCAACATCACAACCTATCAGGTGGAAAAGTAAAAAATAGAAAAGAAAAAGAAATATAGAACATAAATCATCGGTGATAAACAGTGTCAAGCTTCCGCATGGGAGAAATCAAAAAGGAAAAAGGGAGAATCTTGATGCATCTAATGGTTGGGAACAACATGACATTCGAATAAGTCAAAGTCCTAAGATCTTCAGAATTGCACATGGCACATCAAACAAACAACCCATGGATCTGCTTGAAAGTCTGCAAGTTCTCAGCATTGACTTCAATGAAAGACATTTGATGTCATAGGGCATCCTTTGTATTGTATTCCTAACCCTACTCCTTGTCATTTTAGGTTTTAGATTAGATTTCATTTTAGCATTTTTGCTTCATAGATTAGATTTCATTTATGTTCCTATAATATATTTACATTTCATGTTTGTAGAATAGTTTATGTTTACAGAGCTTGTATACTTGGTTTTATATGATAATTTGGATTTATATTTGTATGGACGCTACTATATAAACTCATGTGTTGGTTGGATGAAGATTCTGGATTCTCACATTCCTTCAATGAAGCAATGTGTACCCATGTGGAGCCAGATGTTGCCCACCCTATGTCAACTACCCTATAGCAATGCACATTTTTTCAAAGCATTCCATCATGTTCGAGCAGTTAGACATCCAAAGATCATCATTATTCACCCGCAGTTTTTTCAAAGTTGTAAATCCAAATTCTGCAGCCCTGTGGGCCTTTATATAAAAATGATTCTAGTATGTTTATAAAGCCATGTAAAACACCTAGGTAAGCTTAAGATTGTGAGCAAAGAATTTCACTCTAGGGAGATTTTTAAACTCAACTGATTATTTGTGTAGTTCCTAAACATCAAATAATTAGGGGAGTTTTTCTCCCAAGCATATCCCAAAGCTAGAGTGGGGCTTGATGGTGAAGTTTTAAGTGAAACCTAGTGTATAAAGGCTATGTAAATTATCATACGAGATCATGTCTTGAGTCTCGCAGAATTTGTTTGAGTCTAGAGGTCATTTTTTAATTGTCAAATTTCCCCTTCCAACGGTATTTTCATGTAAAAGATGTAAAATGTGTTGTCTATAGAAGTTATAACTAGTATGAGTAATCATAATTAGGCATCATCGCCTAAAATTTCTATTTAGTCACACTTTGAGGGTAGAAAAATGTGTTTATAACTCTCTAGAGTCATTATTTTTATTTCCCGACAAAAAATTAGCCGGAAAATGATCAAAAAATTAAAATGAGAGAAAATACAAATTCTCTCCAAGTGGAAAAGAAAATTTTTGGAGAAAGTGGACTTTCCAAAGGAAGATTAAACTTGAAGGACTCATTTTCAAGGCAAAAAAATCCCACAAAAATTCGTTGGGCCAGAATAATAAAAAAAAAAATCTAAAGGAAAATCAAATTTTTGGTCCAAGTGGTTAAATTGAATGAGGGAATTCCAAGAAAAATATTTTGTGGCCCTTTATTAAAGTGAAAAATCGATTTTTCAAGAGAAAAATAAATTTTTGGACCATGGTGGTTAAGTAAAGGAGCATTTTTAAAGGAGAAAATGTTGGAAAAAAAAATTGCACCAGGATCAAGGCCTTCTTCAACAAATTCGAATTTCTTCTTCCAGATCAAGGGACAGAATTAAATTTTCGCATGGAACAATCTTCAACTAGTTGTTAATCTCTGAGATCAAGTTAAATTTGTGCACTTCATTGGACCTAGTAGTTTTCCACTTGGAGGGGGATCTAGATCTCTCATTTTTCTATAAAATGAGCCTGAGGCTCCTCATTATAACATCTTTGGATGGTGTAATTGGCTCTGGAAGCTCTATATTGTAATATCTTTCTAATCAATAATACAAAAGTCTTTGGGGGTAAAGCTATGGTATATTTCTTCAGCATGTTATGGTAAATGTGTGTTGATCAATTGCGCTAATAATTTCTACAATTGTTTTAAAGTGTTATTTTCATCAGCTTGTCAGATTTATTATTACTTGTTTGTGACTTTATTTGGATTGTGGGACACATTTGATTGTGCGGATCTAATGTTTCTTGCTTGGGCCATTAGACTTCCTTTTCGTTGTGCCATCCAATCCTTATGGAAATAACAAGATTTTTCGAGATTGTGTAGAAATATACTTTGTGATCAAATTTCGAGTCATTGGAGAAGTTCTTGTTTGGATCATTCAACTACTTGAGTTGGGCAGTTGGAGAAACCTTTATTTGGGTCATTCAATTGTTTGGCACATAGAAGCTAAGAATCTATAGTGGCACTTCCACAAGGCTTATCATAAGAATGTTAAAATTGGAAACTAGGGCCAAACTCCATGTGGGTCACCTTATTTATGGTTACTGATATTTTTCCTAGATTCCTCTCATCGAGAGGTGTAGGATTAATCTAAATATCATCCGATTCTGATAATTATTTATGAAGGTATGAATTTATTTTTATTATGAAAAAATTGCCAAGGTCGGCCAACAAACTTATGTAGGCTCAGAAGCCCAGCAGTCATGTCTATTCAACCTCAACGTTTTACTATAAAACGAGAAGTTCTTCAAGCCATTTGATAGACACACACTCTTATGATCTCTCTTCATTATGTTTTGGGTTTGATGAATAATAAATCTAGAGGGGGTGCCCTAGGATATATGCTGGCTTAATGATGCCCTAATCCGCAGTAAAGGGAAGAACCTAATGATGCCCTAATCCGCAGTAAAGGGAAGAACCTAATGATGCCCTAACGTTGTCATGAAGTTCCCTAGATATGGAAGAAAAATGTTCTTCTTGAAGATCCTACATTGCCCTAATTTATAGTCAATGAAATAAGACCTAATCACCGTCATGATGAAGAACCCTTTATGCTGTTATAAAGGCTTTAATGCAGTCTTGGAATTGCAGCAAGGAGAGGCTAAACGTTGGTCTAGAAGAGACCCTATGACACAGATCTATGAGGCCCTAAATCTGTTGTCATAATATGCCCTAACTGCGGGCTTATGTGGAGATCTACACACAAAAAATAGGAGACTTATATGTAGCTTAAATAAGCCCCTATACATTGTCCCAAGAAGGAGATCTAGCCACATTAAATGAGGTCTCTTCACCGCGGAAAGAAAGACCCTAATACAAAGTACCTTGTGCCCTAACTAATGGCCTTACTCCTCAGCAAAAGAAGGTCCAAATGCAGCGCTATCCCACAACTGAAGGAGGCTCCTATGCACTGCATAAAAGAGGTCTAAACGTTGATAAAGGGAACCTGATCTATACGTTGTTGAAGTGACCTAATTCACAATCATGTAGGAGACTAAATCACATTCATGGAGGACCAATTCGCTGCTTGAAGAAGCTCCTTCTTAACGATGTCAAGGAAAGGCCTTTGACACAGTTAAGAATGATGCCCTTCCACTGTTAGTGTAGCCCTCATTTAGCAGCCAAGAAACCTTATACACAGCAAGGAAAGAGAATACTCATCTGCAGCATAAGATGGCACTTATTCACAGTATGAGGAGGTCTAAAAGGACATCATATAAACTTGGATTGTTGTAGGTGACAGCATGGTGATAATTCATTGTTACATAATGAAGGAATGCATCTGCTTTAGATCAGCTTATGTAAACATCTAACTGTTTGAAAGGGCTGACAGCATAGTCAAGTTCTTATGATGCTTGGATGCTAGCAAGATAAAGTATTGGAGGCCTTTCTTGTTGCTAGGCTAGGCAAAAGGCCATAGCCAAAAACAATGTTATTCTCAGGATTGCCTATGAGATGGACAGAGCTACTATGTTGAGGGTTAGTTAGATAACAAGGATGCAGCATGGTGATGGTTGCAACATGATGGGGGAAACAAAGTGATGATGGATGTTGTATGATGAGTGGAGCATAAAAGTCATTGAGTGTACATCAAAAATGAGTACAACATTGGGTGCAGATATGTGATAAAGAGCAGCTCAATGATATGAGCAGCAAGATGAAGTGCATAGCATGGTCATTAAGGTCCAACACTGTGATGATAAGTGCAGCATGGTGTAGCACGGAGAGGTGCAACAAGTGGACAAGTTGCAGCACTATGATAGGTGAAGGATTCACCTTGGAGAATCAATTGAAGCAACATGTCTTCAACTGATCTCATATAGATATAGAAAGTCAAAGTGTTGACTTTTGTTGTAAATGTACTATCTCTCTCTCTCTTTGCTAAACTATTGAGGAACATAGAAGAAGAATTTATCAAGGGTTTCCCCACATTGGGGTTTGTCCTGCACTAGCACCACATCTTGTGTCCTCTTGTCTTGGCTTGTCTTCTACGATTTATGTTTATGTTCTATCTGCAGTTTACTTAAATGCTGATGTGATTGCTAATCTGGAAAAGATATTGATCTAACTGTGAAAATTCAAATAAATTGCTCTAAGCATAGAACATGCTAAAATTAACACGGTATAAGAGTTGAGGTGAAGACAAAGTCCAAGCAAGAGTGAAAGAGCAATCACTGAAGACAATTGGGAACGGACAAAAGGATCAATGGGTTCCTCATCCCTCTTCAAATTCGTCGAGGGTGAAGTCAAAGCAGAGAATATTATCAGAATGGTGTAGCGGAAGTTTCTAATGGCCTACCTAAAGATCACTTCATTAGGAAGTTCGAATCTAAGGGTGGAAGGAAAGGCAGATGCCTTGGTTGCAATAAGTTCAGCCATTATGCGAAGGAGTGTCCGAATGGCAGAGACACATCTCTTGATGAAGATAAAAATCATTCCAGGGACATCTTCAATGATCAAAGGAATGACAGGTAATTCAGGTCATCAAGGAAATGGTCGACTCTTCAAAGAAAGAAAGGAACCCTAGAAGAACCTGGTGTCCATTTCAGCAATGTAAGTCAAAGGTTTCAAGATGGCATTCTTCGATGGAAAGGTGCGTGTTGAAAATAGAATTCTCAAAGATGTTTTTGAGTTCAGGGTTGTATCAAGTTGCAAGAATCCCATTGTGGACCATGTCCATTGACACATAGCACCGGAGGTCTGTGAGTCAGATGGTGATAGGAATGCCTGAATTCAAAAAGAATATGAAAGTACATGTCTAAGATGTACCGAAGGAAATCTTACAAGGGGAACATTCCCCTCATGTAGCAAGTCCACAGGTTTGGAACAACCCGAAGGGTTTGAGATTCATGATCGGGAATCTCCTGTATACAGGTGGAAGAAAGCCCTCTATGGCTTGAAGCAAAACACCCCGGGCGTAGTATGAAAGGATTGATAGTTGTTTGATGAAGCTAAGTTTCACTAGAAGTGAAACCGATCCAAACCATTACCTGAAGGTTGTGGATGATAAACCTCCCATACCGGCACCTTATGAGGATGACCTATTTCTGACAGGTGCAGACCCTCTCATTTGCAGAAGTAAGAGGAAGTTGGATTACGAATGTGGAATGATAAATTGCAAGCCTATGACTACCTCGAGGATCTTAACTTTTAGAAGTTATATGGCAGTGATGTCAAACCAGATTTGGGAAATGCCTCTTAGTTTCATAAACTCATTCGCATTGATGTTCTTGGTGAACTTCCGTCTGGATATATGTTTTGCAATTAGCATGGTGAGCTCATATTTGGTTGAGCCTCATTGGATTGGTGCCAAGAATCCTCTAAGATATCTTCGGGGCACAATCTCTAATGGATTGAGATACACTACCGGAAATATGAAACTACATGATTATTCGAATGTTGACTGGGCAGGAAGTGTGGAGGATCATTAGAGCACTTCCCAGTGCTGGTTCTCTTTGGATTCTACTTTGATATCACGAATGAGGAGGAAGCAGAAGTCGGTTGCTATAAGCACCGCCGAGGCCGAATACATAGCTACGAGTATGATCTCGTGTGACGTTGCATGGTTGCAGAAGCTCTTAAGTGAGTTGTTTGTACACATGATGAATACCACTATGATTCTCTGTGACAACTAGAGGGGGGATTTGATTATTGAGGAATCCCATATTCGATAATTGCTCTAGCAGATAGACATCAGATACTACCTTATCTGGGATATGGTAAGTCGATGAGGGAGGAGGCTCCATTGCATTGAAACTGATGTACATGTCGCAGACATTTTGTCAAAACCCCAGGGAAAGGTCAAATATGTAACTTTCCCAAACGTCTTGGAGTCATTGAAATACCTTCTTATAAGGGTCCTACATGTTGCATGCGTTGAGATCTAGGAGCTCTGGGGGGCTTGGGGTACTTACTGGAGCAACATACGACCACAGGGCAACTCACCCTCCCCTGGTGGTGCACTACAGAACAAGATGATTCGTTCTCTTGTGGGCCAGGATGATTCGTTCTCCATAGTGACTGTGGAACAAAATGATTCGTTCTCCTGTGGGCCAGGATGATTCGTTCTTCGTGGCATCTGCTGGCAAGATGATTCATTCTCTTGTGGACAGGATGATTCGTTCTCCTGTCGAGGCATCCTATCCATGCAGTCTGGGACTCATGGGAAGTACCTCTCATATGATCAATGAGCAGGGAAATGAAGATAGGGACCATAATAGTTCTATCGATGGGCGCATCATTGTACCTACCATACTCCCTATGCTAAGATGACTTCCATTGATATGGGATCAATGAAACTGACTTCGGGTCAGTAAGAGTGATGTGACACACTCTCTTCAGATAAAACTGAATTTGGGTGGGTAGAGAATGATATGAGACATTATCGATCAATTCTTCTTCATCATGGTTCAGCAGAATAGAGAAGAGCAGAGCAGTGCAAGGCACTAATGGCAGAGATAGTACAGTCAGACATATGGATCAATGGATGGAGTTCTCCTTAGTTGAGAGGGAGTGTTAAAATTGGAAACTAGGGCCAAACTCCATGTGGGTCACCTTATTTATGGCTGTTGATATTTTTCCTAGATTCCTCTTGTCGAGAGGTGTAGGATTGATCTAAAGATCATCCGATTCCGATAAGTATTTATGAAGATATGAATTTATTTTTATTATGGAAAAATTGTCAAGGTCAGCCAACAAACTTATGTAGGCTCAAAAGCCCAACAGTCATGTCTATTCAACCTCAACGTTTTACTATAAAAGGAGAAGGTCTTCAAGTCATTTGACACACACACACTCTTATGTTCTCTCTTCATTCTGTTTTGGGTTTCATGAAGAAGAGATCCAGAGGGAGTGCCCTAGGATATACATTGGTCTAATGATGCCCTAATCCACATTAAAGGGAAGAACCTAATGATGCCCTGATCCACAGTAAAGGGAAGAACCTAATGTAGCCTTAATCTGCAGTAAAGGGAAGAACCAAATGATGCCCTAACACTGTCATGAAGTGCCCTACATATGGAAGAAAAGGGTTCTTCTTGAAGATCCTATGCTGCCCTAATTTATAGTCAATGAAATAAGCCCTAACCACCGTCATGATGAAGAATCATTTATGTTGTTGTAAAGGCTTTAATGCAGTCTTGGAATTGTAGCAAGGAGAGGCTAAACGTTGGTCTAGAAGAGACCCTATGACGCAGATCTATGAGGCCCTAAATCTGTTGTCATAATATGCCCTAGTTGCAGGCTTACGAGGAGATCTACACGCAGAAAAGAGGAGACTTATATGCAGCTTAAATAAGCCCCTATACATTGTCCTAAGAAGGAGATCTAGCCACATTAAATGAGGACTCTTCACAGCTGAAGGAAAGACCCTAATATGTAGTACCTTGTACCCTAACTACTGGCCTTACTCCTCAGCAAAAGAAGGTCCAGATGCAACGCTATCCCACAACTAAAGGAGGCTCCTATGCGCTGCATAAAAGAGGTCTAAACATGGGTAAAGAAGACCTGATCTATACGTTGTTGAAGTGACCTAATCCGCAATTCTATAGGAGACTAAATCACATTCATGGAGGACCAATTCACTGCCTGAAGAAGCTCCTTAACGCTATCAAGGAAAGGCATTTGACACTGTTAAGAATGATGCCCTGCGACTGTTAGTGCATCCCTTATTTAACAGCCAAGAAATCTTATACACAGCAAGGAAAGAGAATACTCATCCGCAACATAAGATGGCACTTATTCACAGTATGAGGAGGACTAAAAGGACATCATATAAACTCGGATTTTTGTAGGTGACAGCATAGTGATAAGTCATTGTTACATAGTGAAGGAATGCATCTGCTCTAGATCAGCTTATGTAAACAACTGAGTGTTTGAAAGGGCTGATAGCACAGTAAAGTTCTTATGATGCTTGGTGCTAGCAAGATAAAGTATTGGAGGCCTTTCTTGTTGCTAGGCTAGGCCATAGGCCATAGCCAACAACAAGGCTATTCTCAAGATTGCATATCGGATGGACAGAGCTACTAGTTTGAGGGTTATTCAGATAACAAGGATGCAACATGGTGATGGTTGCAGCATGATGGGGGCAGAAAAGTGATGATGGATGTTGTATGATGAGTGCAACATAGAAGTCATTGAGTGCAGATCAACAATGAGTACAAAATTGGGTGCAGATCTGTGATAAAAAGCAGCTCAATGATTGGAGCAGCTTAGTGACAGGAGCAGCAACATGAAGTGCATAGCATGGTTATTAAGGTCTAGCATTGTGATGATAAGTGCAGCATGGTGCAGCACGAAGAGGTGCAGCAAGTGAACAAGTTATAGCACTATGATAGGTGAAGGAGTCACCTTGGAGAACCAGTTGAAGCAACATGTCTCAACAGATCTCATATAGATATAGAAAGTCAAAGTGTTGACTTTTGTTGTAAATCTACTATCTCTCTCTCTCTGCTAAACTATTGAAGAAGATAGAAAAAGAATTTATCAAGGGTTTCCCCACATTGGGGTTTGTCCCTGGCTAGTGCCACATCTTGTGTCCTCTTGTCTTGGCTTGTCTTATGCGATTTATGTTTATGTTCTATCTACAGTTTACTTAAATGCTGATGTGATTACTAATCTGGAAAAGATATTGATCTAACTGTGAAAATTGAAATAAATTGCTCTAAGCATAAAACATACCTAAAATTAACAAAGAACATCTTTGAAAGGGAGTTTTTTGCATCTTATTCTACTAAACTCATCTATTTAAAAATTTATCTCATCTATTCTCAAGTACTATTATTGAATATATGTTATTCGAAGGGCCTATTAACTGATCTAAGGGTGGAGGTGTCCTCATACCCTCTAGATCAACACTACTGAATTAATTGTAAATATTTTTGTATATATCTTCTGAATAGATCTAGATTTTGTATATATTTAGTTAATCTTGTATATATTTTTATTTGTGTTTTTCTTAACTTTTACTCGTAGATATGAAGAGGGAGGACAAGTATTTTGATCTCTATTATTTGATCATTTGTTTGCAAGGCCGAAAATAAGTAGTCTTTTTTTGGGAGAAGTCTCTAGGGATTTTTCCTTCTCCATTTTAAGGAAGATTTCATAAGAAAATTTTGGCACGGAATTTATGATAATTTCTCTACGCTACAAAGACTTTCATTACTCGATTTTTTTGAATGATCTAACTCGTTCTTTGTAGTGATTATCAAGGAAAAATCCTTGAGGCCACAAACCCTTTTGTATTTCAATTTCTACCTTTCGATTTCATAAGATAACCTCTGGTAGTGATTAGAGAAAATTTTTATGAGGGTTTCATTATAATTTGAGCATAGAAAATTTTTGTAATAAATCTAGTAAGCCTAAAGGGTTTTAAAGTCTATATTTTGTACCTTATCTAATAGTGTTTCAATGGAAGAAGTGCAGGGATTTTAAGAGATTTTCATGACTATTTCGAAGCCTAATCCTTTGGCTTGAGGGTTCTTTCTTTTAGCAAAAAATTTTGGCATCCAAACAAAATCTTTGAAGGTCTTTTTCCTTGAAGGCCAAGAGCCCTTTTAATAGTATATTCTCTAGTTCAAAAGAGGTTAATTGGAGGAAGTTGCAATCAAAAATTTGGTGAAATCAAGCATAGAACCTTAAAGGAATTACCCTCACATTTTAATAAATTTTAAATATAAAATTTCTTGATTATTTTATGATAGGGTTCGTGCCCTTTGGGTACCTAAATCATCAAGGCCGAGACTTGTCTCATCATTGGTGCAAGGCGTTTTTTGAGGCTAAATTTTTTTGCTTTGTAGGAGGTACTATTGAAGTTTGAATCATCATTTTTGCAGAATCCTTCTCGATCTATTAGATCCTGAAATTTGTGTTTTCCAGTGGTCTTTTATCTCAGAGGCTGAGGACAAAAATGGTTTATTTTATTCTTTGAGAACTAATCCTTGATCAATGTGTTGAAATCCAGATCTTTAGTGCTATCTTGGTTGGAAATCACTCTTGATGAAGGTCGAGAACAAGGAGGGTCTCATACTATCTTTTAGATTTGTCATTAATCAGTGACTTGGAGCGAGTTCCTAGCTCCTTATTGTTTTGTTAGTTCTTGGAGAGGCTTTTCCTATTGTGTAGATATCTATCTTTTGTAAAGTCTCTTCAAAGATCTTTAGAGCCCTTCTCTTTTTCAAAGGGTCTCCCTTGTAACTTCTATTAATAAAAGTCTTCTTGTCTTGAGGGAGCTTGGGATCTCATTCCAAGCCACCCTTTCTCCTTATTTAAAAGAGAGAATTGACTAACTTGCGAACTCACTAACTTAGATCTAGCTACTAATTCATCTCTCGTATTTTTAATTATTGCATTACATTCTATATCTAATCATTGCATCCTAACTTTCATCTAAATTGCATTTGAAATACTCTTGTCTTGTTTCACTTGCTATTAATGATCTAAAGTGTTTTTCCTATTTCTTTGTTAGCAATCTCATCTACCATATTTCTATTATGCTTTTATCATACAATTTTCACTTGCTCTAATTGTTAGAATAACATATAAGTGAATAACATCTTAATAGGCACTATCATTTAAAGGCATTGTGGGATTTTTCTCTAAATCATATAGATCTAGTTGTTTCATTGAGTAATCGGTGTTGCTTCATTCATTATTGTCATAATCTTGTGCTCTAAGTGTTGATTTCAATCTTGATAATAAGTATACTGGTACATTATTTCCTTTTGAACCATATTTATATCATTGTATCTCATTATAACATTACATTTTTCACTTGCATCTTGGACTTAGATTTGTTGGAAATACTAGGGGAGGGCGGGTGCGAATCAGTATTTCCTTTCAATTGTTATTTTTACCAGTTAGAACACTTATATTTAGAACGCAAAATGAACAATAAGAATAAATGATTTTATTAATTTCTTCTTTACAATAAATCAAGTACAATATATGTAGGGCTCCAACCCTAGATGAAGACATTGATCTTCAATCTCCCAGGCTCCAACGTGTAATATGCCAAGCACCGACTTGGACTTCCAAAGCTCCAACCTTGTCAATTTTGAGGCACCAACCTCAAGGGCTCCAAACCTATCTTCCAAGGCACCAACCTTGTCTTTTTGAGGCTCCAACCTCTTGGCCTCCAACCCTTAGCTTTACTTCGACAAGATATATTTGGTTATACTTCACGGCTCCCAATGTCTTCTTCAACGAGCCCTGTCAATCTTCAATTATCCCTTCACTTTAGTCTCCACATCTCCTCATCAATGAAAACCTCGTTCTTCACATGAAAGTGTCACCACTGCTCTTCATTTTACCCAAACAAAACTTCTTCAAGGTCACCTCATGATGGCTTCAATGTATCATGGTCTTCAACGATCTCCACAAATCTTCAATAAGCTTCTTCACAACGTTCTCCAACTCTGCCCTATTCTATTCTCAAGAGAAGACTTTAACAAGCTCTAATTGTCCAATCCCAATAAATCAAAACTTCGACCATGAAAACTATGACAACTTCGACCACGGAAACTACGACAATTTTGACCACAACAACTACTACAATTTTGACCACGGTAGGCTCAACCATGGTAGGTTCAACCACGGAAACTACGACAACTATGACAAATTTGACCATGGAAACTCTGGCAACCTCGACCACAGTAGCTTCAATCATGACAACTATAGCAGTTGCAACCACGGCAACTACGGCAACTTCGACCACAGCAACTACAACTTCGACCACGACTTCCTTAAAAAGTTGCCCAAATAGTAAACTTCAATGTCGTCCTCGGCCTCTTATTTGCTCTTGTAATTCTTGTTTAAATTATGTGTTATATCTTAGAAAATATCACTGAAATCTGATGGCTAGAATGAGAAGAGGGACTCATATTGATACTGGTTTTGCGTTAAGGTGAGGAGACAAATCACTTGAATGAGAGGCCAAGTTACATGAGTCAACTCATGTCGTCTTGCATTAAAATATATATTTCTCAACTTAAAAAAACATTTTCGCAGGAACCACTAGGAGTTTCGGGGCAAATAAGGGCTCATTAAAAAGAGGAAAAAATCCTCTTTAAGATAATCTAGGTCCCATTGAGAAAATATGCCTCTAAGGTGGCAAAAATATTTTTTCTTTGTGACTGCCCTTAAATTTTACGCATAAAAAGTTTGGGACAACATAAGTAATGTTTGGGACAGTATGGCTTCTCCATTGTTTGGCTTCTTCATCATCATAAGATCATGTAGGACATCCATGTCATCATGATAGAATCCAACAATGAGTGTATCATCCTGTGTCATCATATAATGGAGTAGAGAAATTTCATAGGTAGCATCATTAGGAAAGTTCCAAGGTAGTCCTCCAACCATCAAATGACATCTTCCACATCATCATCTAGTCTTCCAACCATGTTATCAAGACCTCATCAAGTGCCATCATCAAGTGTGGTCATTCATCAAGTGTAGTCCTCCATATGTCATCAAGGGTTAAGGTCTAGCTCGTCAAATAAGGTACATGATTGGCATTTGGTACTTTTCACTTCTTAAGACTTCTTCATTAGTGGCTTGACATATTAATTGATGCAATGACATCATCATCTAGAGCCAGGCATCTCAAGAATATTTACCATCTCGTCCAATGCCATATTGACATCAATGAAAACATTGATTAGCATTCTCCCCCTTTGTCATTGATGGCAATATTCTTGCCCTTCCAACATTCTCTCCCCCTTTGACATCAATGGAAAATAGGGTGCCCAAGTACTCCCCCTATCAAGCTTCTTCTTTTCATCATATTTTGTTCATCAATAGTAGTTCTTCATAGGTATGTTACTCCCCCTGTCATGGTGCTCTTTGGAATATCAAGGATGACTTCATCAAATCAACAACATGTATTGTTGGCTAGAGTAATCAAGAGACTTCCGGATCCAATTTGCTTCCTTCTCCATACTTGTGTAACTTTCTTCTCTCACTTGGTTGACATATTTTTAGCTTGTTGAGGGACCCAAGTCAAGTTACAGTCACGTGCCATATGCCCAATGTTATGGAAATTGAAGCACTCCATCTTGTTCATGAATAAGAAATCATGACTTCTTCTTGCAAAATTGCTTCTAGGAGATTGACAGGGACCATTATATTTGTCTTTGTGATATGCCCTACAATATTTTTCCATGTGCCCAAAGTTTGTACAAGAATATCAATAACCAAGAAATATACTTTGGTACCTGGGAGATGAATATTTCCTTGATGTACTTCCAAAGTCTTTTTTCCTTGGGATTCTTTGATGATACTCATTTCCTTTTGTATTCATGACACCATCTGGAAGTCTCCTTGAAGTAGGATTTCTTCCATAGTTGTCTTGACTCTTCTCCTTGCCTTTCGTGGAACTGGGAGCATCAACATTTCTTTTTGGCTTCCTCACATTCTTGTTGCTTGAAGCATTGTCATTCTTCCTTGAGGATTCACCTGCATAGCCAAGACCTGATTTATGAAGGGGAGACCTTTGATGACTTAGGATGTCATCTAGGGTTTGAGAACTTTTCAAGTTCTTATTCGGACAATTTATTCCTTCATTTTCTTGCATTCTTCATCCCTCTTTGATACAATGATCTCAATTTCTTCCTTCATCTTGGTTGCTTCATATGATTGGGCCTTAAGAGAAGTGATTTCTAATATTAACATGGTGATGTCACCATCCTTTTCTTCCAGTTGGCACATCATGGTGTTTCTCTCCTTTTCTGCTTTATCAACATGTCCTTCTATGAATGTCAAAGTTTCCATCACCTTCTCATCTCCTTATGCTTGATTCCATGCTTCTTCTAATTGAGATCTAAGAGAGGAGACCTCTTCCTTGTATTGACCCATCTCTGCTTCAAGTTTTTTCAAGTTCTTAAGTCTTTGTGCAAGGTGGCTTGACAAAGTTTCTTCCCTTTTCTTTGCCTTATCCAATTGATTTCTCATGGATATGACTTCTTCATGATGCTTTCTTTAGTTTTGATGAAATTCCAACTTAATTTTGGTGAGCTCCTCATCTCTTTCTTGTACTTGAAGCTTGAAAAGGTCAACTTCCTTCTGTGTTTTGTCCTAGTCCCCATCTTGTGCTTTTTTCTTAAGTTCCTCATTTTCCTTTTTCAAACTATTAATCTCTTACATGGAAACTATAATTTTAGTCATGAGATCTTCTTCAAAGTCTTCTTTATCTTCTTCATCTTCTAGGTCTTCTTTAGCCTTGATGCCATCACTCTTATTTTCAGCTTCCTTGATGGGTTCTAGATTTCCTTCTTACTTTCCATCATCTTCTTGACTAGTGCGTTCTAGATTTCCTTCCTCCTTGGCTTCGCCATTTTTTCTCTAAGGGTCAACCTTCAAGTTGTTAGGCTTGTGAGAAGTTACTGGCTCTGATACCAATTGTTGGAAAAAATGAGAGGCGGGGTGAATCAGTATTTATTTTCAATTGTTATTTTTACGAGTTAGATCACTTATATTTAGAACACAAAATGAACAATAAGAATAAATTATTTTATTAATTTCTTCTTTACAATAAATCAAGTATAATATATGTAGGGCTCCAACCCTAGATGAATACATTGATCTTCAATGTCCTAAGCTCCAACCTGTAATATGCCAAGCATCGACTTGGACTTCCAAGGCACCAACCTCAGGGGTTCCAACTCTATATTTGGTTCAGGCTCCGACCTGGTTTCTTGAGGACTCTAATCCTATATGGCTCCAACCTTATCTTCCAACGCACCAACCTTTTCTTTTCAAGGCTCTAACCCTTAGATTTATTTCATCAAGATATATTTGGTTATGCTTCATGGCTCCCAATGTATTCTTCAACGAGCCTTGTCAATCTTCAGGTATCCCTTCACTTTAGTCTCCAAGTCTCGTCATCAATGACAACCTTGTTCTTCACATGAAGGTGTCACAATTGCTCTTCATGTTACCCAAACAAAAATTCTTTAAGGTCATCTCATGATGGCTTCAATGTATCATGGTGTTCAAGGTAACCTCATAATGGCTTCAATGTATCATGGTCTTCAACGATCTCCACAAATCTTCAATATGTTGCTTCATCCAACTCTACCCTATTATGTTTTCAGGAGAAGACTTCAACAAGCTCTATTTGTCTAATCCCAATAAATCAACACTTCAACTTGTTAGCACCTAAATATGCCTTAGGCTGAAGGAAGGGAAAATTCAGGGTAACCACAAACCACGCTCAGTCTAGTAGCTAGCCCTACCAGAACAGGAGAGGGCTCTCTTTGTGTCACACTCAATGAAATAAACAAACAATATGGTCTGAGATGACTTACAATGAATATTGATTTTAGTCTAGTAAATAAATATGGATATAAGAACCAAATTTTTATAAATGACTGAGTTTTTGGGATGTATGGGATCAACGAACAACTATGAGCAGAGAATTTAACGCAAAGGCACAGATTACTTCATGAGGCAAGACAGGCGGAAAGTCTAGCAATTAGTTTTTAAATAATACGAAATGGAAAGATTGTTGAGAAGGGTGAAAAGGGCATAAACACATGAATCATTTTCAACAGAAGAAGAACACAGAGCGTGAAACTTTCCAACAGGCAGAGCATTAAACATGAATTCTACCTTATCTTACTTAGAAAATTTCACTAGAAATGAATATGAATGAAATATGAAACATAACGAAATACATATGAAACATAAAAAGAACACATTTGCTACACTCACACCACATGAATCTCATGAACCAGAGTCGCTGCCTTTCATTAATTCTCTGTCAAAATATACAATGAAGAACTAAGTTTCTCTCCCACAGTCTCCCAGAAATGACAACCAACCCTTTGCAAATAGTTTTGCATACAATAAATAGACTATGACATTTGGAAATAAAACGACCCATAGTTGGGGAGTTTTTCAAATGATTACAAACTGGAAATGGAAAGCCAACCATTAGTTATAGGTGCAACGTTACAAAAATGACAAATGGCTTGGGTGACTGCTCGCCTTCCTTCGCCACTTGGATAGAAACCAACCTTTAGTGAAAATGCTTTAAACTTTGCCTTAGGTGCCGAAAAATATGTAGTGTAAATGAGCGGGCCCACTTGGAGAAAGTCACAAATCGAAATGTCGCAGAGCGGAAGTGATTTTGGCCTTTGAGTCTATATGCTTCGCACCCAAAAACTTTATGCATTGTGCCACTTTGGAGCTAATTTTGAGGCACTTCCTGAAGTCCAAATTGAGCCCAAGTGTGCTTGTTAGAAAGCCTTACCTGTCTAATTTCCAACCCAAGTGGAATTTCTGAATTTGGTGCTCATTTTCCCCTCCAAATATTCATTCTCCAAAGACTGCTTTCTGTGTGTCAAAATATGGGCAGAGAGGTCATTGTTTGGGTGTTTTTGGCCTCCTGGAGACTCAAATCATACCCAAATTTCTTGTCCATGCACTAGTAGTCATGATTTTGCATGCTGAATCCAAAAATGCAAGCCATTTCCAATTTGGAGCTCCCAATCCTAAGCGTCGCGCTAGTGGCGCGGCGCACAGGGAGAAAAAACCTGTGTTGTGACCAAAAAATTGCCATGTGACCAAAACTGCCCCAAATTTCTTGAAATTTGGGCTGAAGATTCTCTAAGAGGTACTATGATGGGCCACAGAGGCTTCAGCCAAGATTCGAAGCCGATCTTGCTCCCTTTTCCTCCTTTGCCTCTTTGTCGCTCTGCTCAATTTTGTTGTCAAACTCCTTATCTGGGCCTTTGAACTCATGTTCTACGCCCTGTAATGATAAACCATCCGCCTCAGTATGGTTTTGTCTCTGTCCGCCTTCTCCAGCAGTCTCTCAAGGTGGATGTTGATGCGCTCGAGCCAAGACTCACGGTCATTCTTGATCTCCTGCTCCAATGTAGTGAGCTCAATCCTCCTATGTTGGGCAGCTTGGCGATTCTCACAAATGCTTTGCAGCTCCATGATCTCATGCTAGTCCTCAAGATGTTTGTTCCTCTGCTCCAAATACCTGATGATCCATTTGGCTCTCTCCAAATTGAGTGACAAGTCTTGGATCTCCATTTTCTGCTCCTGGATGGTCATCATAAGTTTGGCACTCTCCACATCTGCATCATCATCCTAAATGAGGATGAAGTCAGCCTCCTATTCACCTGATGGCCCCTCGTTATGCATGGGCCTCTTGCCCTTGTCTTGTACATGTGTTGTCGATGTCGAAAGCAAGGCCCCTTCCACCCCTGGTGGAGATAACACTTGCTTTTCTGCTGCAAACAAGTGCCTACTACCTCTCTGATATGTAACGAATACTGGAATAGTAGTGGTCTCATGGCACTCATACTAATAAGAAGGACCACCTATCTCATGCTCCGCCTCTGATAATACCTATGAAGTGTTGAAGAGGTCCCTAGCCAAAAACCCACTTTGCTAATGTTTCATTTTGGCTTTTTTCACTGACTTAAAGCAACACTGAATTTCACTTTTCCCTTTGAAATTTTAGCTTAAATGATGAAATTTCGGCACTCTTTGCAGGGATTGCATGACAGGGCATTTGGCCACGGAAACCATGACTGCACCCTAAGAAATCAACAGACGACTTTTTTGAAAATTTTATCACAAATGACACTGTTTGACTTTTCTTCAAAACAGAGTTTTGAAGAACAGTCGAAGTTTGTCCACATGACGATGAAACTCTCTGAATCATAACTTTGTAAGGGCCTCACTCTAGCCTGCATGGCTTTATTGGACATGGTTAAAGACCAAATTGATTAATCCCTAGACCTAATGATCGAAAATGACTTTTGTCCATTAAAGGACCAAACCTTGACTATCATGGACTTTAGTGATCATTGACAAAAGACCTAAGCCAGCAGGAGCCAGACATGAGGGGAAATGACTAGCATGACCTTTTGCACCAGATTATGGCATGCCCCTAGCAAAATGCAGCTAGGTGAATGGAGCGAGACACCTAAAAATGAAATGCATAAAGAGTTTTGATCTCTGACGGAGGACTGACCAGACCAACTCTAACATTCGCTCCAATGGGGGATGGTAGCTCCTTGGAGGTGCCAACAATGGTAGATCTCTGGAAGAGCTAGACAGTGCCTTCGTTCATTAGGCTATGGAGTCATTATTTCGAGAAACAACACAAGACTCTGACTCATTTATTGATTGGAACTTGACTTAAACCGACATTAATTATGAAACCAACATGACTGAAAAAATTGACTCAATGCAAAAGGAAATGACTCATAACTGACTTAACTAAAACAAGAACTGACCAAACTTATTCAATGGCAACAGTCCATCAAGATTCGAGGGTTTCAAATTATGATGACAGCCACCTGCATATTAATGCAATATGTACAATCATGTGTAATGTGTCTTCCAATATAACCAATCAAGCAGATGCCTTCTTGATTGACTCTCCTGATCAGATCTCCTGGTCAACAACAGATATTGGTCATTGGGCATCCAAAAACATAGTTGACCATGATCTCCTTCATCACTGAATACTGCAATCATCACCTTCACTGCTGATTGCAACAGATTTGCCATTGGATCATGAAAAACATGAATATTTTCCTCCCGCTGAAGAAACAAGGGGTCCTTTTCTTGTGATGCTGAACTTTTTTCATAAATAAGAGTATGTTCCTGGTCTTCAAAAAATTCTGAACAAATAGATGAGCAAATTTCCTCTTCAAAGAACTTTTCAAAACATGAGACATATGAGGAAGAATCTAAAAGGGAATCTTGAATGGTCCGGTCTGCTGAAGTTTGGATATATTGTAGATCATCTTCATATGATATGACATCCAGATTGTCTTTGCATTCATCAATCATGAGAAAAGAAACTTCAAATAATTCTTGAAACCTAACAATAACATTTCTATCACCTACCATAAATTCATCTAGAGGAACGTTTTCACTTGCTTGAGCAAAGATCTCATCTTGTTGTTCATGAGCTGACTGGATTACCTCTTCATGAAGACTGTGTTCTGATGACATGAGAACATTTGGATCCAAAACTCTGTCTTCTTCATCCCACATGATTTCAGCAGCAGAGTTCTCTTTCATGGGACTTAGTGAAAGGTTTTCTTGGTCATCACAATCTGAATCTACATCTGAAATGGTTGTCTTAACATTGACACACTCTGAATTTGAAACTTATTTTCTATGCATGCTGTCTTCTTCTATGAACAAATCTGAAACGACACTTTTTCTTTCATCACTTTCAGCCATATGAAACTCTTCAACCTGCTGATCTATTTCATGTAATTCATGTTGACTGTCAAGATGCAAAATTCCTTCATCTTCCACTGTACTACAGCCTTGATTCTGCTGCAAATTTTCATGATCATCTTCATACTACTGAAATGGGTTTTCACACAGGGCTTCCATGATCTCTTCATCCATGAAATTATCATATTCATAATATTTTTCAAGGCTTTCAATAAAACCATCAGCGTATTTGCAATAGTAATGAACGAAATTTAATGCTGGATAAGAGTCTTCATACTTCTCAAAGAACATGGCATGAAAATCCTTTAAACAGTAAATACAAGCAGGCAGAAAACTTTCATACCAAGATTGGGCTTCACCTTCTAGAGTGGCCAGGAATATCTTCATTAAGCAATCTTCAGGAAAATCAACCTTCAACTTGCGAATATGCATGTGAAATTGGACTAGATGTAAAGCAGCGTCCTTCTTACCATCATCTTTAAACATAGGCAGATTCCTTGACCAATCTACCTTCGGAATTTTATTTGGAAAACCTGAGATGTGATCTCAGCTCATGGGAGCGTATCTTCTTGTAATCCGCTCCATTTTAAAAAAATCTCAAAGCTACTAAGCCCTATGCAGTGGAGTCACCATGAAGCACCGGTTGCTGGATTCTTCAGTGAAAGGAGTTTCCAGGTGAATGATTTCAACCGTCTTCTTATGTCTAATCGTTGTTCACCATCAACCATCAGATCTGAGCTTGATAGATGTACTGGGGAAAAACAATCTTCAAGCAAACCATTTTTTTCCCTAGTGGAGTCGCCACTATGTTAGAACCTAAATCTACCTTAGGCTAAAGGAATCAAAATTCAAGGTAACCACAAACCACGCTCAGTCTAGTAGCTAGCCCTACCAGAACAGGAGAGGGCTCTCTCCATGTCACGCTCAGTGAAATAAATTAACAATATGGTCTGAGATGACTTACAATGAATATTTATTTTAGGCTAGTAAATAAATATGGATACAAGAACCAAATTTTTATAAATGACTGAGTTTCTGGGATGTATGGGACCAATGAACAGCAATGAGCAGAGAATTTAACGTGAAGGCACAAATTACTTCGTGAGGCAAGACAGGCAGAAAGTCTAGCAATTAGTTTTGAAATAATGTGAAATGGAAAGATTGTTGAGGAGGGTGAAAAGGGCATAAAAACATGAATCCTTCTCAACAAAAGAAGAACACGGAGCGTGAAACTTTCCCACAGGCAGAGCATTAAACATGAATTCTACCTTATCTTACTTAGAAAATTTCACTGAAAATGAATATGAATGAAATATGAAACATAACGAAATACATATGCAACATAAAGAGAACACATTTGCTACACTCACACCACATGAATCTCATGAACCAGAGTCGCTGCCTTTCATTAATTCTTTGTCAAAATATACAGTGAAGAACTGAGTTTCTCTCCCACAGTCTCCCAGAAATTACAACCAACCATTTGAAAATTTGCATACAATAAATAGACTATGCCATTGGGAAATAGAATGACCCACAGTTGGGGAGTTTTTCAAATGATTACAAACTGGAAATGGAAAGCCAACCATTAGTTACAGGTGCAGCATTACAAAAATGACAAATGGCTTGGGTGACTGCTCACCTTCCTTTTCCACTTGGATAGAAGCCAACCTTTAGTGAAAATTCTTTAAACTTTGCCTTAGTTGCCGAAAAATATGTAGTGTAAATGAGCGGGCCCACTTGGAGAAAGTCGCGAATAGAAATGTCGAGGAGCGGAAGTGATTTTGGCCCTTGGGTCTATATGCGTCGCGCCCAAAAACTGTGTGCATCGCGCCAATTTGGAGCTAATTTTAAGGCACTTCCTGAAGTCCAAATTGAGCCCAAGTGTGCTTGTTAGAAATCCTTGCCTGTCTACTTTCCAAACCAAGTGGAATTTCTGAATGTGGTGCTCATTTTCCCCTCCAAATCTTCATTCTCCCAAGACTACTTCCTGTGTGTCAAAATAGGGGCAGAGAGGTCAGTTTTTGGGTGTTTTTGGCTTCCTGGAGACTCAAATCATGCCCAAATTTCTTGTCCATGCACCAGTAGTCGTGATTTTATATGCTGAATCCAAAAATGCAAGCCATTTCCAATTTGGAGCTCCCAATCCTAAGAGTCGCGCCACACAGGGAGAAAAAACCTATGTTGTGACCAAAAAATTTCCATGTGACCAAAATTGCCCCAAATTTCTTGAAATTTGGGCTGGAGGTTCTCTAAGAGGTACTATGCTGGGCCACTGAGGCTTTAGCCAATATTCGAAGCTGATCTTGCTCTTTTTGACTCTTTTACCTCTTTGTCGCTCTGCTCAATTTTATTGTCAAGCTCCTTATCCGGGCCTTTGAACTCATGTTTTGTGCCTTGTAATGATAACCATCCGCCTTAGTATGGTTTTGTCTCTGTCGGCCTTCTCCAGCAGTCTCTCAAGGTGGATGTTGATGCGCTCGAGCCAACACTCACGGTCATTTTTGATCTCTTGCTCCAATGTAGTGAGCTCAATCCTCCTATGTTCGGCAGCTTAGCGATTCTCATGGATGCTTTGTAGCTCCATGATCTCATGCTGGTCCTCAAGTTGTTTGTTCCTCTGCTCCAAATACCTGATGATCCATTTGGCCCTCTCCAAATTGAGTGAAAAGTCTTGGATATGCGTTTTCTGCTCCTGGATGGTCATCCTAAGTTTGGCACTCTCCACATCTGCATCATCATCCTGAATGAGGATGAAGTCGGCCTCCTGTTCACCTGATGGCCACTTGTCATGCATGGGCCTCTTGCCCTTGTCCTATACCTGTGTTGTCGATGCCGAAAGCGAGGCCCCTTCCACCCCGGGTGGAGATAACACTTGCTTTGCTGCTGCAAACAAGTGCCTACTGCCTCTCTGATATGTAATGAATACTGGCATAGTAGTCGTCTCATGGAGCTCATACTAATGAGAAGGACCACCTATCTCATGCTCTGCCTCTGATAATATCTATGAAGTGCTGAAGAGGTCACGGGAGATGATGTCCTCCCAAGCAATGCCCTATAATCCCAACTGATGATCCACCAAAATCTGGATAAGAGCAAAGTGATAAACACTGTTAAGTTGCTGCTGAGGGGTCTTATGTTGCATGAAGATGTTCATCCTCTCTATGTTCCTGCAAATGAAAAATGGGAGGTTCATCATATGCACCCTGGTAAAGTGCATGAGAAACCTGATGTGATAGGCATATAGACGAGAGAACCTCCCCTCACAGCTGAAGTACTTCATGATCAATTTCATGAGCGGAGCATATTCATCTTTCAAGTATCTGAATGGAAAGACTCTTGTGAGCTGCCTCAAGAATCTGGCCTTAATGTAAGGCTCATAAAGTTGCCTATCCACCTTCTGTTTCTTGTGCCACTGTTATCCAACATTTGGTATGTCGATTGCCAATGAGATAGTTTCAGGTGTCAATTTGAAGGTGACCCCGGCCAAGATAGATTGACCTCCATGTAGGTGAAGCACAAAAAGACGGGCCAACTCATGATGAACTCTAACATTAGCCACCCTTTGACAAAATTCAAAACATGATAGATGCTGGAAACATGACATCGCAAGAGGGCATGCCTGCAATTCAGTGAGGGTAGTTGGCACATCCCTAACATGTTTGCCACTCTTGTGATGTCTCCTAGGAGCCTGTTCTTCTGAGGATGAATCGCTTTGTGTCTCCATCTCATACTCTGATGAATGCTCAGATGCCATGATTGTTATGTATACTGTACTTGGGCTGCCCTTTGACGATGGTGTGAAACTAGGTGTTGTTGTGATATCTGCCACCAAGGGGAACAATGAAAAAAAAGGGAGTATTAGTAGAGGAGTAATATGATGGGAATAGGGGTTATGGGGAGAAGTTTTGTTTAGGGATATGTAGGGGGTTTGGGTATTTGATAAGGTAGGGTTTTGGGGTTTTGATTGACCAAAGAGTGGAGGGATAGGGGATAGGGTTTCGTAGTGTTTTAGAGTGGGGATAAATAGGAAAAATGAGAAAGGGGGGATAGGGAAAAATGGCAAGAAAGGGAAAAACGACGGGTGAAAATGGGGCCTTGGCACTAACACCACAATTTTGCAACCCTAGCAACCATGGATTTGATGTTTTTTTTATTGGTTGGTTTTATGAGTTTTGTTGCAATTAAACATAGCCATGAACCACCATAACATTCACAAAATTTGATGAGCAAGCCATGATATAGATCCTACCTATTTATTTGAGGGGTTTCACAAGCAACTTGAGGCAATTTGGCACGATTTCGGGCCTTTGTGGGTGTGCGCCGCACCCTTTATATGCATCGCGCCCTTGTAAAATTTGCACTGTGGGGTGGCTATGTGTGCGTCGCGCCCTTGTAAAATTTGCACTGTGGGGTGGCTCTGTGTATGTCGCGCTCTGTATGTGCATCCCGTCCCTCTGTGTGTGTGCCTCGCTCTGGAAAACAACTCCCACTTCACTCCAAATGCGTGCTAGCTCTCTCACAAACTTTGCTATGTTTCTCTATGACCTTGATTTGCACAATGACCTTGATTTTTGTGGAAACTTGTATATAAAGACTTTGAAGTCATGAGTTTAATTTTTTCTTCTCCAAAAACCCACTTTGCTAATGTTTCATTTTGGCTTTTTTCACTGACTTAAAGCAACACTGAATTTCACTTTTCCCTTTGAAATTTTAGCTTAAATGATGAAATTTTCAACACTCTTTGCAGGGATTGCATGACAGGGCATTTGGCCATGGAAACCATGACTGCACCCTAAGAAATCAACTGACGACTTTTTTGAAAATTTTATCACAAATGACACTGTTTGACTTTTCTTCAAAACAGAGTTTTGAAGAACAGTCGAAGTTTGTCCACATGACGATGAAACTCTCTGAATCATAACTTTGTAAGGGCCTCACTCTGGCCTGCATGGCTTTATTGGACATGGTTGAAGACCAAATTGATTAATCCCTAGACCTAATGATCGAAAATGACTTTTGTCCATTAAAGGACCACACCTTGACTATCATGGACTTTAGTGATCATTGACAAAAGACCTAAGCCAGCAGGAGCCAGACATGAGGGGAAATGACTAGCATGACCTTTTGCGTCAGATTATGGCATGCCCCTAGTGGAATGCAGCTGGGTGAATGGAACGAGACACCTAAAAATGAAATGCATAAAGAGTTTTGATCTCTGACGGAGGACTGACCAGACTGACTCTAACACAACCATGACAACTATGACAACTTTGACCATGGAAACTATGACAACTTCGAGCACGGTAGGTTCAACCACGGCAACTATGACAGCTTCGACCACAGCAACTATGGCAACTTCGACCACAGTAGCTTCAACCACGACAACTACGACAGTTGCGTCCACAACAACTATGACAGCTACTAACATGCAAACTGCAGCAGCTTTGACCACAGCAACTACGAAAGCTTCGCCCATGGAAACTATGGCAGCTTCAACCACAACAACTACGACAACTTCAACCACAACTTCCTTAAAAAAGTGCCCAAACAGTAAACTTCAATGTCCTCCTCAGCCTCTTATTTTCTCTTGTAATTCTTGTTCGAATTTTGCACTATATCTCAAAAAAGATCACCGAAATCTGATGGCTAGAATGAGAAGATGGAATTATATTTATATTGGTTTTGCGTTAAGGTGAGGAGACACGTCACTTGAATGAGAGGCCAACTTGCATGAGTCGGCTCATGTCAGCTTGCGTTAAGATATATATTTCTCAACTTAAAACTTCATTTTCTCAGCAACCACTAGGAGTTTTGGGGCAAATAAGGGCTCACTAGAAAGAGGAAAAAATCCTCTTTAAGATGGTCTAGGTCCCATTGAGAACAAAGGCCTCTAAGGTGGAAAAAATAGTTTTTCTTTGTGACTGTCCTTAAATTTTATGCATAAAAAGTTTGGGACAACATGAGGAATGTTTGGGATAGTATGGCTTCTCCATTGTTTGGCTTCTTGTTACCGGAAATAGTGTCCACTCGAATGCTGCTATTCCCACTAAGATGGGTGGCTATCTTAGAAACAAACAAGTAAAGTGTACTTTCGTTTCCTTTTATGAAAATAGACAAGAGGAGAACCAAGAAGACCAACCTTAGTCTTGCGCTCGATTTCCTCTCCTTCTTCTTCGTCTGCCCAGCTTCAAAAGAACCTGTGGAATCACAGCAACATACTACTATCGAAGAAACATAGATCTATATTCATAAATAACACAGGACCAGATGTGTGTTAACCATATAAATGCATATATAAACAAGTACACAAGAATATCAAAGAAAACAAGAATAGCTTTATTAAGATGAAAAATAGCAAGAGGATTACAACCATATGTTCTGACCCAGCATCATCCTCCAGCTAGGAAGCCAATCTTCACCTCAAGCAAAGCTTAGATCACCCAACACTATGAATGCACACCAGAAAACCAACAGCACTTCTCTATAAGATACAAAATTCCAGCCTCTAGATCTCTGTGATGAGGGATTCATATATAGATGATTACAGAGAGGTGAGTCATCTTCTGGGATCTTGATTAGTGTCCTCTCTCTAATAGTTTCTGCTTCCACTTGGAGAATGATGATCCCTTACTCATCCTTGGTCGAAAATAGAGAGGCAAGTGTCAGAGGGGAAGCTTCTGGAAGATTCCATGATCTTCCACCTCGCATTTTTGTCCCTGCCATTTGTCCATTCCCGATCATCGCACCCTATAGAGGAGAAAATAAGTATGCATCGCACCTTGTACACTGGGATAGGGATATGCATCACACTCTCTGCATTGAGCTTTCAGTATGGTCCAGTTTTGACCATTTATGAGCAGTTGTGGAGAACTTTTGGGAGATGATGTAATCAGCTGACTTTGTTCCTTTAGGTAGTGAAGCAACACTTTTAGGGACTTAGGAGCCCTCAGTTTATGGACATTTATGATTGGGGTTGCAGTGCCCAAAAAGGTCTATAATAGTTGCCCCCTAAAGCATGAGGTCGTTAATCTTCTGATGTCGGGTGAAATTCTTTATCATGAGGATCCAAAGTTTTTTCGAGCTGGGAGGCGATCTGTAATAAGATACAATACAATACATTATCTTCATAATATTTTTCATGATCTAGCTGAGGCAGGCATTCCCATGCTCA
>APFE030610323.1:0-24955 GCA_000404065.3 Pinus taeda
AAAAGCATGTGCTAGAGAAATGGGGTGCATAAATGACTTTATTATGTAGAGATGAAATTAATTTTAATTTTTTGTCCTATTTAAAACTTTTACGTATCTAGTTGTGTGGAACAACATATGCATAGAGTTGTGAATATGTGTGGGATGAAGGGTGCGTGGAAGACGAGAGTCAGAATACAGAGCTGTGATATGTGGAGGACGAGGTATGTGAAAGAGAATGAGGGTGCAAAGATGAGTTTGTTCTACATTGGCAGAATTAATTTCAAATTGTTTTCCATTTAAAACTTTTGTAGATGTAGTTGTGTGGAAGAGCAGTTGCATTGAGCCATGAATATGTGCGGAAATATATTTTAATTGTAATGCATTTTAACTCTCTTGAATTTAGTATACATGCAATTTGACTCACCGCATTTATTATTATGGTTATTTCTATCTAATTAGGCACATTTTATATTTTTTATTAGTAGATTATGCAGAGTGGGGAGCTCCACACAGTGAAAAATTGAAAGCTTCATTCACACTTTGACACAAGGCCAATGACTACTTTAATATTAATAGATTGTGCAGAGTGCAAAAGTCTGAACAATGAAAGCTTGAGAGCTTTTTCCGCACAATGGATTTCCTCTATAGTTATGCACATGTGCATTTGTGTTATTATGAAAGTATATGTTAATATTATTATTTTAATTCTTTGATAATCATGCTTCTATATTTGATATTTTAATGCTTGTGTGGCTTTCTCGTTCTATCAACACGTTGGTACATTACCTAAAGATGTGCACATGTACATAATCGATGAATTGAATGCTAAGAGGAGTGGTATTTACCTGCAATGACGCTTTATATTAATGAGAGGATAGACATCGGGATGACAAAACATCTGGATGGAAGTTTTATCTATGTAACATGTTTCAGACGCAAAATAGTAGTAGATGGATATTTCTAAGTAAACGAGTCTACAAGCATTTAAAATAGTTACTATAGTGAGGAATACATTATTTTTACAGTGATACAAACAAATAAATCATTTGTCCTGATTACGTTTATTGAATAGCAGAATGTGCAACATTTTCTCTTTGCAATATATTTCATTTGCAATGTTGTGATCTTGCACATAAATTTCCGGTTGGAAAATTTATTTTTCATACATGTTCTTTCTTGTTACATTTGTGAATTAAATACTAATGATGGGACACACATTGGGACGTTAAAAATATCTGGATGTCAGCTTTATCTCCATTACAGAGATTCTGTGACATATGTTAGATGCAAAAAAATAATAGGCGGTGATTTATAGGAAAACTATTCGTATTTATGAAGGAAAAAAATCAAATACAGATATAAAGAAAAACACAAAGATGCAACAAAAATAGAACTTCAATTCATTAAAACAAAGTACTGAAAACTGTTCACATGTAAAATGGAAATAAACTAGTTCAAGTAATGGTAGCTTATCTCTGAGAAGAGATGTTGCGGCTACATGCCTTCTGAACCATGTTATAGTCAGGCTCAAAGGCATATTTATTAATCAGAAACAATGGAAAATTGGTCCATAAACTTCTTAGTGTCGTAACTTTGACATACGATCTCTATTTGATGTGCACGATACCTTGTTAGAAATATCTATCCAAGGACTACAATTTTTGACTCCAAGTATTATTGAAAGACTCACAATTAGTCATTTTCCAAAAAAACATCATTTAGGGCCTCAAAAAAACTCCAAAATTTCAACACCCAAAAACTGCTAAAAATTGTGATACAATTAAGGAAATCGAAAGAAACAATATTGGGGGTCCAAGTGGAATATGTGGGTGGCCACCAATATCCACCTATATTATTTCTCCCTCGTTACGAAGTAATGGTCCCCATTTCTTGAGTGCCTCCATGAGATGGGGAAGTTTCTGCTGAACTTGGTTCTTAGTGAGCCACTTTTCTTGGTGCAGGAGTTGGCCAACTTTGACAACCTGATGCAGTTGGATCATCTGTTGGTGAGTGTTCTTGATTTGCGTGTCCATGATCTAATAAGTTGTGGCCTATTCCATGCAGTCTAGATTTAGCTCTGCTGGTGTGAGTTGTTCTCCGATGTCCGATACATGTAGTAATGGTGGAAAGTATGGCCGAAGGTGGTCCACATTGAACACTAAGTGTAGGCCAAAGAACGATGGAATGCTAAGCTTAAAAGAATTGTCTCTTATAACCTTAGTGATGGTGTAAGGCCCATATTGAAGCATTGGAAGCTTGCGTTGGGCCCCATCGAGGCACTCCTCCTTCAAATGTAACCAAACTTTGTCACCCATCTGGAACTTGCGTGGCACCCAATGTTGATCATGACATTGTTTGTACTTAGCATTTTCTTTGTCCAATATGTCATGAACCTGCTATTGGATGTGTTGAATGTGTTTAATGAAGTTGGTAGCTCCATCAGCTTCGAACTAAACATGAGTTTAATTTCTGTGAGTATCTATAAGTGGTATAGAAAAATCAATGGGCATGGTGGTTGGAATCCAAACCCAACCCCTCCTGAAAGGGGTTATGACCAGTTGATATATGAAGAGATATGTTGTAGCTATGATGGAAATAGGGGAGGCTTTCATGCCATGTGTGTGGATGCTTCGATTTGTACATGTGCAAGATGTGCATGATCATCGTGTTGACGACCTTTGTTTGGCCATCAGTTTGGGGGTGGAAGGCCGTAAACTTAGTGAGCTTGGTATCCAACAATTATCAGAGACTTGAAAAAAATGTACTTAGGAACTTGTTGTCCCAATCTGAGATAATGGACTTTGGGATCCCAACGTGTACCCATACTAGTATAAATAAGAGTTTGATAGTGGCTTCTAATGTGATACTCTTCTTGTAGGCTGCTAGAATGGCTATCTTAGATAATATATCAATGACCATGAAAACACAGTCATTTCCATGCTTGGTATTAGGAAGGCCTGACATGTAATCCATGAAGATGGATTCTCGGGGCTGGCTAGGAGTATACAAGCCTTGCTTCTTAATTGTAGGTTTGGAAATGGTGTAGGTAGTGCATGATTTATTGTATTTTCCAACCTCATGTCGAAGGTTTAGCTAATAAAAATACTTTTGCAACATTGCCACTATTTTTTCTTCCCCAAAATGTCCAACGACCTGATTGTAGTGCACCTCCCAAATCATCTTGGTGCACTTACTTGAAGGAACATAGAGGTGTCCCAAGTGGCATAAAAATGTGTCCTAGAGGTGAATCTTTGGAAGTTTCTTGCCTTCTAGGAGCATCTAGTATGTGGTGCCGAATTTTGGATCACTCTTGTAAATATGCGGCCATCTCGAAGTCTTGTGCCCATAAGAGTCGAGTACAATGGTCAATGCCATAATCGGCAGTCGAATGAGGTAGTTTGCAACATTATTGGTTCTTCCCTTATTGTACTTAATGTTCAAATGGAAATGTTGCCGATATGTGGACCATTTTTTATGGTAATCATTTTGCAACTTTCCTTGTTTCTATATAAACTGCAGGAGTCAGTGGTCTATGTGGATGACAGTTTCCTTCCCTAGAGTGTAATGTTTCCATTGTCGACAAACCTACATAATGGGATACATTTCTTTATCATAGGTGGGATATTTGTATTGTATCTGAAAGTGTCTCACTGTGATATGCCACTAGATGCCCCTGTTGGGTAGGAAATACACCAATAACATAGTCGGAAGCATTTGTCTCAATTTTAAATGGTTGTTGTAGTTCTGGTAATGTGAGCACTAGTGCAGATCAGAGAAGATGATTCAACTTGGCAAACACCTTCTGTTGGGATTCATACGAAAATAAATTTTCGTTCGCTTCACCTTTCATGACTTCACTCAAAGACTAAGTGATATGAGAGAATCCCAACATGAATCTGTGGTAGAAATTCACAAGACCCAGAAAGTTGTGGAGCTGTGTTAGAGTGGTTGGGTTTAGCCAATCCTGAATAAATTGTATCTTGGCTGGGTCCACATGCACACCCTGCACATCAATGATGTACCCCAGATATTGAACCTGGGTCATACCAAAACTGTAATTCTCCAAATTGGAACACAATTTGTGTTGTTGAAGGCTTTGGAGGACTTGTTGAGTATGGTGTAGGTGCTCTTCTCAAGTCTGGATGAATATGAAGATGTTGTCTAAATAAAATACCAAGAAAGAGTTGGTGAAGGGCCATAAGATATCATCCATCAACCGCATGAAGGTTGTGGAGGAATTCATCAACCCGAAAGGGCATGACCAACCATTTGAAAAGGCCCTCGTATTTGAAGGTATTCTTCCACAAATCAGAGGGTTCAATTGGTACCTAGAGATAAGCGGGCTTCAAGTCAATCTTGCTGAAATATTTGGCCCCCCTTGAGTTAGTCGGGAAGGTCATCAATTTGTGGGATTGGATAGCTATTCTAGATAGTGATCTTATTAAGCACCTAATAGTTAATATAAATCCTCCAAGTTTCGTCCTTTTTCTGTACCAACATGATCGAGCTCCCATAGGGTGATGAACTTGACTTGTTGTGCCCTTTCTGCAACAACTCATGAATCTGCCTCTATTTCATCGTTCTCCAGAACAGAGTTTTGAAAGATCATCCATTTGATAGCGATGCGCCGAGGGTGAGACCAATGGAGTGCTTGACTTGACAGTGTAAGGGTACCCTTGTGGGTGAGGTGAAGATGTCCTTGTTCTCCTCCACGACCTTGTTTATCTGCTGCTTCCATGTGGAGGCCCCCTATCTAGAGGCAGTGGATGTGCAAAAATATTCTTCTTTCCCTAAGGGAAAATCCTAATGAAGACAAACTTCCCAGTCTTAGAAATGATCTTATTGCATTGCTTAGTAGAGATTAATAAGGCGGAAGTAGGTAGTGGTACATATAATATAATGTATAAATTTTTGCCCAAAGTGATAATAACAGTGTGAGGCCTAGACTCATACACAACATGACACTTCCACAAGTATGGTTGGCCTAATAATACATCAAAAAATTCAAGAGGAGAAACATCACACAATACCTCATCCATGAAGGGCTTGATGCTGTAGGGAAGGAAACACTGCTGACTGATGCAAAGATCTTGTCCTTGGTGAAGCCACCTGATGGTCTACAATTGCTGGTGTGGTGTGGTGAGTAGGACAAATGTTTCATGACCTCTACTAAAATGAGACTTTTTTGGCTCCTGCTGTCAATAATGAACTGCAACTGAGAACCCTTCACCCACATATGTGAGTGGAAGAGATGATCCCCCTCCTCTAGATCTTTATGGTCAATGTTCTGGATCTTGGTGGTGGAAATGGCGATGTTGGGCTCCCCATGGAGAATTTTCTTCCCCTTTTCATTCTCCTTGTTGGGTTCTGACTCAAATTCAGAAAATGTATCTGACTCTGAGGCCTTCATCTTAGCGACCAGTGACTGCTTGGATCAATACTCACTTGTGTTGTGAGTGGGGCTCTTATGGAACTCACACAATTTTTCTATGCCCTTCTTTGTCTTCGTAGTGTTTTATCTTCTTGCGGCTTCGATGGGTTATCCTAAGTCACCCCACCTTAGCTTTTTCCTTTTTTTCTAAAGTTTGGGGGTTCTTTTCCTTTGCTTCAGATTCATAGATCCAAAGTATCGCTTCTTTTGTTTAATTTTTTTTTCAATCTTGACAACATACTGATAGGAAACTCCAAGCAAGGAGATGTCCAGGAACTCATTCACATCATGGATTTACTTATGTAGACATCCACATTACTTGAGTACTAGATGCCGCTCAGAATCCTTGATGCCCAACTTCGTGTGAAGGGTATGAAAAATATTTGTGAACTTTGACACATCTTGGTCCCTTCCTTGCCGAAGTGTGGTCCACTTTACATATTTATCTTCATAGCTCCTCATAGGGTAATACTTCTCCTTGATGGCATCTTGGAAATAATTCCAAGTGGGTGTAGTTGAAAATAGTGAGGGTTCCCTCTCATCCCTCTTCTCACAGTAGGTTTCCCACCAGTGCTTGATGTGGGGGCAACTTTGAGGAGAGAAAAAGTAATCTTTTCCTTATTGGAAAAATCATGAACCAAAAAATATCATTTCAACATATTTAACCATTTATCTATGGCATTTGCATCTATTTGGCTTCGAAATATGGGAATGTCAAAGCTCACTTGTACCTTAAAGGTAGTGGCACCTCTAGAGTGGTTGATAGATGAAGATGCATTGCTTGTGGGAAACTGCAAAAGAATCTAAGAAACGTTTTCCATCATCGCATTCATTTGTCACTTGAGGGATTCTTCAAGCAATGTTTTGAAAGGATCTCCTCCTCCCTCATATTTCTTTTCTTTTACCATGGGAGGCCTTCGGGATCGGTGAAGCTGGTATTGCAAAGGTTTGACTAGTTCGAGCCCTAAATCCTTATGCCTCGACCTCATTGGGGACATGCATAGAAAAATGTAGAAAGAGCAGACCGTTATGATGCCACTGATCTAGATTTATAAAGGAATGAAATGAAATACAGATATAAATAAAAACACCGAGATGCAACAAAATCAAAACTTCAATTCATTAATAATAAAGTATTGAAAATAGTTTACTTGCAGAATAGAAATAAACTATCTCAAGCGATGCTATCATATTTATGAGAAGAGATGTGGTAGCCACATGCCTTATAAACTGTGTTATAATGAGACTCGGATGCCTATTTATTATTGTGAAATAATGGAAAATCCTAAACATCCAAAAACCTAACCCTAGGAGATGAAGCATCAAAATTGTGGGCCCCATTGGGGTAAATTGGTGCATCAACTTCTTAGGGTCGTAACTTTGGCATACGATCTTCGTTTGATATGCACGATTCCTCGTTATAAATATATATTCGAGGAATAAATTTTTTGACTAAAAACATAAGGAAAAGACTCATGTTTGTTCATTTTCCTAAAAACATCATGTAGGGCCTCAAAATGGCTCCAAAAATTCAAGACTTGAAAAAATGCCAAAAATAGTAAATTGTGCTACAATTAAGGAAACTTAAAGAAACAATGGTCAGGGTCCAAGTGGAGTAGGTGGGTGGCCACCAATATACACCAAGATAAATAACTAGTTGATAAACATTTAAAATTGTTAGCGGAGAAAGGAAATAAACTATTTTCTCATACCGATAGGAGTCTTTTCTAGTCTATTACGTATTTCAAATATTGGATCATGTAACATTTTCTCTCTACAAATTACATTTAAAATCTTGGATTATTGTGCTAGCTTCTGTTGCCCTATATGAAATGTTATCTCTGAAGCTAAGGTTGCAATTTCAATAGTGTCTTAATGGTGTCTCTATTAATTCGTGGTATGTAGCAGTAGTGCAGAAAAATAAAGGCTCTATAATACCACAAGCATTTAAACCGATTCACCTTGTTAGTTTTCTATTCGCATTTGACAATTTCGTATTTAATTATCATGATCATAGCTAGTTCAAACTTATTTTATATGGTAAATTCTTATTTCTTATGAAATGCATAACCATGATATTAAATCAAGTGGAAAAGTGCAGAGTAAATGCACACAATCATGATTAGCTTTGGCATGCTCAATTGCTAATTATTGAGTATGTTGTGTGTAAAAATTTTGACACAAGTACCCCGGATGCGGGTGACCTCCGTCGTGCTACAGGCGAGCCATATGGCAAGCACGCGCTGCCACGTGATGGCGCAGTAGCCATAAATGTCTCGATCCGTCGATCGGGAAAGGATGCAGGCATCCTTAATGAAGCGGTCTGAGATGAAGGTTTACCTGCGCTCTGCATTCAATATCCGTCCCCTCAATTCAGAAGGCCATGAGATTAAAAGGATGGGTTGGCTGGTTTTGGTGTCGATCTGTGGTGAGGAAAAAACGGAGCAATTGGAGAATTCTGGCGGAAAGGTGGAGGCGGAGCGCTGGCGAGAGGCCTGTCGCTCTACACCTCTTCGCTGCCTGTGTTCGGGCTCTAGTGTGCTATGATTCAGCCCTTCTGGGGTGCTACAATCTGTTTGGTTTCGTATTGCTGGGAGAAGGAGTGCAGAATCTGTTTGGTTTCGTATTGCTGGGAACTTCATGGTTCGAGATAGGATGCCCTGTCGTCGAAGCTCAGGAAGGGGAGCTCCCTCCCGCCCTCCTGCGGGGGACTCCCATCACCACTGCTATTGCTGCTTTTGCCATCGTAGAAGAGGCGCCACCCCAATTCAACCAGGCCAAGCAGTGCAGGTGGGCAGTGGTGAGTCCGGGGAACCTATGCTGCCTGCCTTCAGCTCAGTCATTTTCTCATTGGGTCACTCTGGAGGGCATCAGGGCGTCGATGCGCACATTTCAGTACTCTTCACCAATACTCCAGAAAGGGATGACGAGGGGACGCCCTTGGCTGTCGGGAAGGAAGACGCTGAGAGTAGCAGAGAGCAGCCCATACCAGAGGGGCCTCCAATTGATGCGGAACGATCCGGAAGGGGTAAGGGAAAAAGCTTATTGGGACAGTCACCCACGGGGGAAGGATCTTCAGCAACAGCATGTTCGCTGCCACCACTGCACTCTCTTGCCCCCGAATTACCTTCCTCACAGGAAAAGGCCAATGATGCTCTGATGGAAAGTCCAGAAGACTTCTGGGGATGTACAATCGAGGAGGAGACACCTGAGGAGTAGCTTCAGAAGGCGATGGCGGTCCGGCGACTTCCTCACTCACAACACTTTCTCTCAGGTCTGGTTTTGGTTTATTGATGGTCTTTGTTCGGTGTCCTATATATATTTCTATGTCTGTTGCATTGTGCTCATGGTTAGCGGTTCCCCGAAGGATGGGAAGCAGTCAGTCTCGAACCCGGGTCCAGGGTGGTCGTGTTTTTTGTATGGACTGGTTTTTGTCAGCAGTCTTCTTAGAAGCCACAATCTACATGACTGCTCCGGAAATGCCCCTGCGTGGGCTGTTTATCAGATTTTCTAGAGTCTCTCAGTGTCAATCTTCAGCTAAGGTCAAGGTCTTTTGTTAATGTCGCCCTGCGAGGCTTTTGTAAGTGTTGATCTATGCTGCCCATGGAGCCACAGTTGGCCCTGGGCTGCAAGCGTCTATTGCTGTAATATTCCTCTGTACATTTTAATATAAATTAGTTAGTATTGCCGAGAAAAAAAAACAATTTTGACACAAGTAAGAGTAACACTTGCAGGAGAAAAAGTGTGCAGAGGAACATAAACTTTTTTATTGCAATTTTTCATATGTGCATATTCATTTAATATTATTGAATTTCATAAAAAGAGGATGTTATTAGAGGTTAACATTCTAAGATTGGAAATATTAGGTTTTTTAACAATCTTGTAAACATAATACTAATAGGAGCTTTTCCTTGTGTGGAGCTTATAATGAAAGTGCTTACGTGGTGTTTGGATACATTGTAAATGATGGCTAATTAATTAGTGTAATCTATGTGGATATACAGAATGTTAGTTTTTGTTCCTTGACTTGTGATGTTTTGTTGAGAAATTTTTTTTTTTCGAATGAATGCTAATGTTAAATGGAATTTCCCTCAATGTAGTAGTGATTTGAAATGCTAGCTAGTCTGGTTCACTAAAAATCACTACTTGTTCCTATTTTGCACTTGAAACATGTTACAAGATATTTTCATTGAAGATAAAGCTATCATTTAGATTTTTTTAATCCTGAATCCAATGTTCATTCTCTTAATAACAGAAAACACCAATGCGGGTAAATTTAGTGCTTTAGACATTCAATTTACCGAGTATGTACGTGCGCATGTCTTTATTCAATATACTGATGTGCATAATGTATCATTATCTCTCGTCTTTTTTACAAACAATGCATCAACAATTCCTGCCTTTATTGTGAATATTCCTTCTCCCATAGAACAATACTTGTTCACATGCATTAAAAAAAACTTAATCTAATACTCCATAATAATAATAAGTATTTAATAGAAAAAATATTTGTTATTTCCATTTTAGAAATTAATTTTTGCAGTTGTTCTTGTTACATTACAAATCGAAGTTTTTATTTCTAGTAATTAAATTAATTGTGCGTCTACGAAATAAAGTATCCTGTGCACCACGTCCTCTGCACAGATTCACAACTCTATGCAACTGATCTTTCATACAACTAAAGTTTTACACGGATGGCATAGGAATTTTATTCATAGGCGTATGCAATATTTCTTTTGCACGACTAAATTTGTAATAGTTTTAAATGGAAGAGTTTAAAATTAAATATGTTTGTACATAATAAGGTCCCCACAACATTGAAATTGCGTGTCAAGTTGCGCAGAAGATACATATGCAGAAAGAATATGTGCGGGAATATATATGACTCCATCTAGCTAGCTTAAACACGTTTTGTTAGTTAGCTTTGCATTGTAATGTTCAAAACAATGTATTAAGTCATTCGTAAATCAAATTTGGTTCATAATTCATAGTAGTGGGGACTAGCTTTCAAGTTGATTTTTCATAGAATGTAGCTGAATACGTGTCTACATAATGTTTATTTGTGAATTTTCTTGCACAATTTACTATTTATACCTATTATTGATAGTTTTAAGCTAACTTCCATGGGGTTTTTGAGGATGCTGAATGCAATTCCACTATCAAAAACATGATTCAAACACTTGGAAATGGACAAGATGATTTTGGAATTCCATAATTTTTTTCCATTAATTTCCGTAGAAGTTGGCTTTGATATCTTTAATTTCTATTTATTCAAAGTGTCATGTGTAATAGTCTTAACATGAGTAATACTAACAACCAATGTTTGTGAAGGGAACGAAGAATTGTAAATTTAAACTGGATTTGAAAACGTTATTCATTGACAAAGTATTTTTTATTGCAAAGCGAAAATGGGTATTAGAAGAAGGCAAGAGGCCATTTGTAGTGATATGGTTAACTCACTTTCTGACATCAATGATAACTTTGACTAGTCAACAACATAGGAGTGATATGTGAATCTATCAACATAAGAGAAAACAAGTAACAATATTTTGAGTATCAGATTAACAAAATTTGGGTGTGTTTTGGAGGTCTTTGATTACATATATTTTTTTATATCTCTGTGCAATTAATTTTGATTCAAGAACGGGAAAAATTAAGCTAGGAGCGATGAAGATTCCTCGAAATGACAAGGCATTTAGATGGCTACTCAAGTTATTGGAACTAAAAAAGAGTTTAGAATTTATCTGATGTGAATAACTTTATGAAGCCAGAAGCAGGTAAGGTTGACATTGTGCAAGAATTCATTTCTCCAATTTTTGATGTTCCTTCTGATCTTTCTCTGGTAGATATTTATTTGTTTATGCAAATTTTTAGGGATTTCTGTTGGTTCTTTTCCTGCATAATAGACCAAGAAATTATAACAAATGTTATGAAATGCATTTTTTATGCTTTATGAGACATACAAAAAATAACAGTATTTTTGATTGGGTTGATGTCATTTCTAATGAATTAGTTGTTCAATTAGATACATTATCCATGAACAATAGATTGTTTATGATGGCGTACGTGATAACAACTCTTGTGTCAATTCATGTGTTTGAAAATTTACCATGTAATCCCAAATTAAATTTTGGTGACGAACCAATGCAGTTATGGTATCCTATATTGTGGAAGCACAAAGCTTCTTTAAATTTTCGTTTAATTCAAGATGTGTTTATAAGGAAAGTGTATTTCATGGTAATTGTGTAAGAACCTCCTCAAATATGTAAAGAGGCCGAGGTTTTCCTATCTTGCAAAGGAGAACACGAGGAAAGAGAAAGAAATATAATTATTCAAACTTATGGTTTTTAAGATATGTCATTGTTATTTACAAATTTTGTTCTAGATTTGTATTTTGTTGTTGAATTTTATATGCAATATCGTCATTGGCTACTTACATTTGAACATAAAAAGAAAAAATAATTTATTTTGTTTCTGTTGACTATTAGAAAAGGGACTATGCAGAATACGACTCACAATAATGTTCTTTCAAATTCTTTAGATGTTTTTAACTTAGGTGAATTCGAAGCTACTGAAGGGTTTGATAGAGGAAGAATTTTCATGGAACACTTAGAATCTATTAGGTAGGGGAACTTGTTTCCAAGAACTAGAGAGCAATGTGAGGAGAGTCACAATGTATCAACAAAATATCAAAAAATGCTATTAGATGTTGAAGAGATCATTGAAAAAAAGATCATCGAAACGGTAGGGAGATACAATAAAATAGGTACAAATTCTATGGGACAACCTTAATCTTGCACGCACAGTTTTAGTCTAACTTCATTTACCAACCCAAAAAGGAAAAAATTACTACAAGTGAAAAACTAGTTAGCCATGGGCTATCAAGTGGCAAGGATGACAAATAAAAAATCTGAGGCTGAAGGAAAATATAAAAGAGATAAAAGATACTCTAAGTCTAGGTCCCTTTTTGAAGACTCCACTAGCAATATACAGATCACCATTGGAAACTTCTAGTCCTGACATATATCATAGATTTGGGAAATCCTTCAATCTTCTTAATGCAATGAAATCATATATTATTAGTAATATATTCGAAAGATAGTGAAGTTTTGAATCTGCATGGAAAACAACTTTTGATTTGCAACATTTAAAGCAAAGAACTAAGTATTCTATCTAGTTGGTCAAAATTGAGCTCGAGGGAGATCGGGAATTCGTAGATAATGATCTATTACCTTTTAGTCGAAATCTTGATTTACTATCTGACCTAGAAAAATGTAAACAAGGGTTGTCAGATGTTGATTAGATGAGGTAGATCAGGGTTGCATGGTCTAAGAAAATAAAAAATTATAGGACATTATTTCCAAGTATGGAGGCATAGAAAATGGAAGTGTTGATGTGTATCTCAAGGCCATAATGATTTTTCATGATATAAATGGTTTGTGCATTACATATGAGTCTATATTAATTACGAAAGACAAGTTGATGGGCAAATTGGAGAAGCTGAAAGAATCATAGGTAAAAGAGTTTGATGATACAATTGATTTTACTATAGAGGAAATTAGCAAATGGTTAATTACTTTTGTTAGTATTAATAAAGACTACCCTACTTTGGATTTGCAATTGCAAGTAGAAACTAGAGAAATTGAAGAGGAGATATTCAATGAATGTGTTAAATAGGACATTACTGTCACTCTGATGAAATAATTCATTGAAGTTGAAGTGAAGGAATTCTTTGTAGAAAGTGTGATTATGAAAGATAGATGAGATCTAAACAGTATCAAGTTGTGCTTTTGCATATTATAAGTGTTTAATACATTGGAACATTTGTTTTATTTTTTGTAACATTCAGCTATTGAATTTTTCTGGGTACGTTATGTTGGAATAGTCTTATTCCTCATTGCAGTTCCTTGTTTTTTGTTGTACACGAATTTCAGATATTGTGGTCGACAAAAGCCCAACCTCAGTTCCCATTGGGATTAATGTGTTTACTTTTATGACTTCAGTATTAACATTTTGATAAATTCTTTATGTAACAAAGGCTATTGTTTGGATCATGAGTCTATAATCATACCTTGTTTGGATTCTATTTATTGTCTTTTCTATTTATTAATTTGTTTACCAATTATGTAAGCAATTTTGAGACAATGTTTCACATTGTATGTTGTATAAACCTGAATTATAAGACATTGCACAAAAAACACCAATTGTAGATGTGTTTTCCAATATTTTCTTTGAACTTTTATATGTTAGCTAATGTTTTGTAATAAATGTTACTTAAAATGGATTTATGTTTACTCTATCCTAATGATAAAACGATTAACTAGGTATATTTAGAATTCTTACATAATGTTTTCCCTGTGACTTGTATTAGTTAGGATTATGTAGTATTCTTCAAGAACATTTATTGAACATAAGTTCATGAGACTATGATTTTGAGCTTTAATATTCTTTGTAATAGTGTGAAATTGATGACAATGAAAATGAATGGTTAGCACGAGTTTTGGTTCAGAGATATTTATTCCATTTGTGATGTTAATTTTAATAATATCTATAGTGATTAGCAATTTAATATAAATATAATTGTTGCTACGATAACTATGCTCGTTACTATTCAAGGCTTGTGAATCACAAAGACTCATTAATTTGTTCCAATTCTGTTTACAATGGAAATGAACATTTGGCAAGGATTTTGGTTATTAGATATCTATTGCATTTGTTGTGATTATCATTTGAACATGAATACAATTATTGTTGCTGTAGCTATGTTTATTAATGTTGAAGTCTTCTCAAGAAGAAATACTGATTATTCTGTCCCAGTTGTCATTATTTATGAATGCATGTACAAAAGCGAGAGTTGTACACATTAGTGTTTCATTGTGCATCACTTAGAATGAAAGTTTTCATTGTGCAAAGTAAGATTCGTTCCAAGAGTAAAAGATCCACACAATTGAACATTAACTATGATTAACTCATATTTGTTTAATAAAAATATTTTATCACTTTATAAAAAATCAAGAGGAGCTTATGACACAATAAATTAATTTGCTCAACTTGAAAGCAATATACGATAATAATAATATTAATAATGATAACACATTAAACTATGGGTTCTATTTTTTGAAGCATTTTGCAAAAACTTCATATTTTGTTTTGTAATAGTAAATGGTAAATCTGTATTTGGAAGAATTTAGTAATAGAAGTGTACATTTTGTTTTCTTAAAGAAAATAAGTATTTAAATAACTTGTGCTAGATATAGAAACCTATATTATTCTGCAGATCTTTTCTTATCGGAAGGTCACATTAAAGCTTACATTGTGTTCAGGAAGCTACTTTCACATATTGAAAGATTTTATTAAATAATTATAAATCTAAAAATCATAAATATATATTACATTAATTTAACTTTATGGTGAAATAAAAATTATTTAATAATTTTTTTTATCAATTGAAAAACACAATTAATAATGTTTTATGAATGCTAATTCATTTATTTTTTAATACATGCAGGAAAGCTTTGACCCGAGAACTGTAATTATATGTATAGTTTTCTTTATACCAAGAAATATTATCTTTGTTTCAATTGGGTACTAAGTTTTTTCTCGAAGTTTTAATAATTCCATTTATATCTAATCATTTATTTATGATTATGTTTATGGAATAGTGAAATGTCTAATGCTATTTGCACAATATTTTTGAATACTATATGCATTTGTGATATGTGTATTTTTAATGCCCGTGAACAATTATTTTGTGTGGGAGAACAGGTGTGCGAAGCCATGAACAAGATATTTAATTCGTAGTGTAACAAAAACATTCATTGGAAATATTGTAGTTTTGCATATAAATTTCTCATCAACAAATTTTTTTTTCCCGTACTCGTTATTGCTTCTTACATTTGTGAATTAAATAATAATTATCAAATATTCAATTAAATGTCTTTTAGTGCGCATGAGCAACGTTACTATTATTGAACTGGTACTAATGCGATTAAGTAATTGTAATCAATGTGGAAGGGGCACACTGTAAATGGAAAAGGCACGAAATTAAAAACTATCATTATGTAAAATTGAAAAAAATAGCTTTCATTGTGCAAAGTACACTTTCCTCATTTTCATACTCGACATAGTGACATTAACAATTTGGTATTCTTTTGGTGAATGAACAAATCAACATGTAATCAGGAACGATAAATGCTACTACTTGCAAAGTGACATCGATATAGTAGTGGATGTGATTATTGACGACTTGTAGGCTAGTTGTCATTATTAGAAAGGTTTCACATTTAATTTATTTCGTACATGGAGTAAATGGTTTTTGAATTTTGAGATTTGTTTTTAAATTATTTACACTACTTCGTGGAAATGTCAACTTTTCTATTTTTAAATTTCTATTTATTCAAAATGTTATGTCAAAGAGATTTAACATGTAGAATAGTAGTATGTAGCACAATGAAAAAATAGTAAAATTTAGTACTATCAACAATCACCACGATACTGAAAATCCTGAAGCTTTCCACCTATAATCTAGTTTTCCAAAAAATCTGTGTCCGATTTTCTACAAATCATACTGGAATTCTATCATTTTATGCACGAAATTGTGTCCTATTTAGACTATGAAAATTATTCATACTATTTCCCATAAACGTTGAGTTTTCCATTTTGAATCACTATTTATTGAAAGTATCTTGTAAAAGAGATTTCACATGTAGAATAGTAACATGTGGTGATTGTCTAGCATATTGATAAATCTATACCTAAAGGGCATTGAAAACATTACATATTAACATATTATTTTAAAAGTACATAGAAAAAATGGCTAGCAAGGGAAGGAAATAAGCTATTTTCACTGATACAATTAACCCACTTACAATTATCGATAAGATATTTTAGTGGTAAGCTACTTATCAACAATATGTGAATATTTTCATGCAAGAGAAGAATAACGATAAGATTTGGTCTAGCAGATTAGTGAATGTTGCATGCATCCGAGAGGTTTTTTCTTTAAGAGAAATCGTTTATTTGTGTGCAAATAATTTTGATTTAAAGATGAAAATCATTATGCTAATAGTAAAAAATACTCCTATTTCTTTGACTTCGGAGGCATTCAAGCACATATTAAAGCTACTGAATCTAGATATATGCTTAGATTTGTCAAAAGAAAATAGAATTTTAGAGTCATAGGCAAGTGGCTCAAACATCATTCAAGAGTTCATTTCACAAACTTCCGACGTTCCTTCAGATATTTTTTTTCTAGATATTACTTTGTTTAGACAACTGTTTAGAGAGTTTGTTGGCTTTGTTCTCATCTAATGGGCCAAGAAACTACGGTCATTGTCCCAAGATCCATTCTCTATTTTCTCTATTATTCATATAAAAAATTTATGTATTTGACTAGGCTCATCTTATTTTAAATGAATTGGATTTTCAATTAGTGAATTTATTCAAAAGCGGTAGATTCTTCATGATGGCGTATCTGATAACAACCCTCATCTCAAGTCATGTCTTTGATGACTTGTTACATAAATCTAACTTCAAGTTTAAAAAATAATCGACGCAGTTCTCTTATCCCATATTGTGGAGGTAAGAAGCTACTTCAATTTTTTGTCCAATTAAAGATATTTTGTAAAGAAAGTTATTTGCATGAAAAATGTAAAAGAGTACCATCGAATATTTGGTAAAATGTAAGTTTTCCTTTGGGGAAAATGGATACATGAAGAAGGAGGAAATAATAAGGTCTTTCATGTTTATGGGTTTAAGGGTAAAACATTATTTGTTCCAAGAATTGTTTAGACAAGTATTTTGCTGCTGAATTCTATAGGAAATACTACGATTAACAAGTTATATTTGAAAGAAAAAATGATTTCTTTTCCATTTACCGTTGGACAGGTAACCGTGAAAAATGGAAGCCACCTTGCAGAGCTTGCGATGTATTTGCATTCTTTTAATTTAAAAGAAGTTGAATCATGACGAGAGATTGACCCATAAACCCTATTTATCGCACATCTAGGTGTAATTAAATACAAGCTATTGTTGACAAGACTTGTAAATGAACGAAAAAAGAGTCATAGTGTTCCAAGTAATAATCAAGAATCGAAAATGAATTCTAGATAAATTGTTGAATAAGTGAGTGTCAACGTTGAAACAAAGTGCAAGCAAAGAGGCAGAAACCCTACACAGTATTCAACTTGGACATCCAAAATTGGGCCTTCACCTTTGAGTGAAATAAAATGAAAATATACTGAGGGTGAAAAGTTGATTTACAGTCAACCATGAGCTTGTGGGGATTATAAGTAGCCTCGTCAGATATTTATTCCAAATAAAATTCACATCAGTAAAGGAAGCATTGAAGAAGTTAAGAACATGGAAATTGAAAGTGGTTCACTACTTGATTGGGTTATGTTATAGACATATTTGGGCACTGCAACCCCAATCATATATGTCCATAAACCAAGGGCTTATGAGTCCCTAAAAGTGTTGTTTCACACCCTAAAGGAACAAGATGAGCTGATTACATCATCTCCCAGAAGTTCTCCATGGAAAACTGCTCAGAACTGGTCAAAACTGGACCATACAGACTGCTCAGTGCTAAGGGTGCAATGCATCTCACCTCCCACATGAAAAAAGTGCGATGCATATTGAAAAGCCCTTCTGTAGGGTGCGATGGGCGAGAGTAGACAAATGGCAGAGACAGTTTGCAAGGTGGATGATCATGGAATCCTCCAGAAACTTCTCCTGTGACACTTGCCTCTCTGAATTCACCCAAGGATGAGTAAGAGATCATGAATCTCCAAGTGGAACCAAGAACTATTAGAGAGAAGACACTAATCAAAATTCCAGAAGCTGATTCACCCCCCTACAAACATATATATATGGATCCCTCATCCCAGAGATCCAAAGGCTAGAATCTTGTATTTTGTAAGGAAGTGTTGTTGGTTTCTTTGTGCAACATCATAATGTTGGGTGATCTAAGCTTTTCATGAGGTGAAGAAGGGCTTTCATGCTAGGAGGATGACACTGGGTCAGATTAATGGGTTGTAATCGTCTCTTCTACTCTTTCGATCAATAAAGCTATTTGAGTTTTCCTCCACATTCTTGTATGATTGAATTGATATATGCATTTGTGTGGTCAATATATATCTGGTCCTATATTGTTTATGATTGTAGATCCCTATGATTTGAAGGTATTATGCTGCTTTGACTTTACAGGTGCTCTTTGAAGCGGGACAAGCAAGGAAGATGCGGCAAAGATCTATCAAAGGAGAGAGGACACAAGCAAAGAGTCAAGCGAAAGATTGAGGTTGGTACTCTCTACTTCTCTCTCATCTACTTCTCATAAAGGAAAACGAAAGTAACTTTAGTTTGCTTGTTTCTAAGATAGTTACCCGTCTGAGTGGGACTAGAAGCTCTAAATGGACACTAGATTTATTGATAAAAAAATGGCGACTCCGTTGGGGAACGAATAGCTTGTTTTCTTGTTTATATTTGCTTTATAAACTACAGACGGAGCCTGAAGTTAAGCCAGCTAGCCTTCGAACTGCATTTGCTATGCAAGTGCAAAGTAGATCAATGCTGCTTCAATCCAACTCCGGGTTTTGTTTATAAATTGAACAATTGATTTGCAAACATCCTAATTGCCCTGGTGGTGGCTCAAGTAACCTCATCAGAGCAGCCTCTATGATTTGTATTTATTGACTATCATTCACTCGGCCTAAATCCCTGAACTAAGCTGCAAACTATGACCAAAAACCAAGTTAAAATCTCGTCCCTAGACCATCGCACCTTCTCCTCTAGGCAATCTAGATGCATCACACCTCCCATGTGAAGTAGGTGAGATGCATCCCTGTTTCCCTATGTTATAGGTGCGATGATCAGATAAGACTGTTTCTGCCTCCAGATTTTGGTTTTTTCTTCACTCTCTTCAGGTTTATTCAGGAGTTTTGCTGTCTGTGATCAGTATAACACTGTGGAAACTCCATTCCTTTACATTATTCAGCCTCCATTGTACAAAGAGTTGTGAATGTTGTTATGTATTGTTCTCCATTTACAGTTCTCCTTTACAAAGAAGTAGCTTAATCGAACTGTCGTCTTTTGATTTGGAAGTGTCGCAAGTGTCGTTTTCAGTCAAATAAAAGAATCCTACTCTTCTTGAAGGTTGATTACATTGTTACTCTTGTATTTGATTTGAATTAATAGTATTTCAAGTGTCAAAAGCAGTTTTCAATTCAAAATCGCAAAGTGTCGTCATTGTCCTCCTTTCGTCTTTTGAAGAGAAAATTGTTAGTATTGTTGCTTTGAAAAAATAATTCAGATTTGTACTTAGCATTCTTTTTGTCATTCACACATTAAGAAACTGGAAAAAAAATACATGCATGTGCATTTGCATTTAGACTGATTGTTGATTTTGATTTAGGACAGTGCATCTAGTGTGTGCTCTTTGCTCTATGTTGAAAGAATCTCGCTTCTCTTTCCTTAGTAGCTAGGATTTTCATTGCAAAAAGAGGAATAAACAATTGTTTATCATCTTAGATTGCATTTTAGGAATTGTATATCTACATCACGCGGTGAACCTTAAAGGCAAACTTGTTAAGAAATATCAAATGTAAAAGAATTTCAATGAACATAAAAATGCTTTGGAACCTAACACACAACATTTAGAAGTCTAGGCTAGAGATGTATTCCGGCGTCGTAAAGCCTAGTAACTATCGCTTTCATCGTAGGTTGGGTGATTCCTCCTCTTTGAGACGACAAGTGCCACCAGTACGGACTTTATGCTCCCATCTACCGTCGAGGTTAATATATTGGAGACCACAATTAGGCTATATCTTACCTTAGAAAAAGCTGTGTCTACGCCCTACCATCGATTCGGCATGCATGAACACAACATTCGGGAAGATTGACTGCCGTACCCGTAAAAAGTTATTATGCAAGTTTTGTGATTGGTATTTGGTAATACTCTGTCTAGATTTCTAGAGTAGTCTCCTTTCATTCTTTCTAGAGCTCCTTGAAAGAAAAGGTCCATCGAGCACTTGTCACTTCAGGGCTCATTAAATCGACGGTGACTAGAGTCAATCTTAGCTTTTTTCTCCGACTCTTAAAAATTGAAAAGCAAGTTGTGTCAAAGAGTCATAATCTATTTAATCGGAAATACGTTCATTGTTCCCTCGTTGATCTTAGGTTGAAGAAAATGAGAGTCCACAACCCAAGGATTTCCCCTTGGGGGAAATCCTAGTCCTTTCTCCTCTTGGGGGGATGTTGGTGCACCTCATATGGCCACATTGTCCCTTCTAGGACTGACAATCGGCTTTCCAGTATGGCTCTTCTCGACCTCTGTCGTTCAAAGCATGATAATTCTTGAGCAATCAAATCAGAAACTAGATGATACTAGGGTTACCCCCCAACCTTCTGCTTCATTTGTTTCTCCCTCCCCTCCTTCCTCTTCGCTTGGTGAAGCTAGTAAAACTAAAAACCAAGTAACTGAGAAGAAGAAGAAAGGGAAGGAGAAGAAGAAGAAGTAGCCAAAGGAAAAAAGGGGCAACCATGCATCGTCTAGCGAAAATCCGCACACTGCACCATCTAGACCAAAATCTCCATGTGTCATTTGCAAAGGAGACCACTATCATCGAGATTGTCCTTGCATCCCACAGATCTTAAGGGACTGGTCTCCCCGCTTGCACAATCTGATGTCCTCAACCTATGACGATCATGTTGAAAGTACACTGTCAACTAGTGAAAATGAAGTCTTTCGACAAAAAGGAAAATATAAATTTCCTTGCAGACTGTGTGAAGGCGATCATGCCGTCCACCGTTGTCCCTTCCTAGATGAAGCTAAAAAAGTCTTGGATAACTGTCCTGCTTCACCGCTACAGCTTCCTCCTGGATACAAGAAACTCTTGCCAAGTCCATCGCTAGTTGAAAATCCAACTGACACGCCTTTGTGGTCAGTCGAAGCATCTATCATTGAGGATAAACCCTTTGAGTCCACACCAGACCAAAGTTAATAGGTCGAGATAGCAGTCGACCCAGTATTGTCTTCAGAAGGTCCATCTTCGGATGATACAGTCACCAAAGAGAATAAGAATGACACTGTTCAAATTCTTTTTGTAAACACAGACTCTGATGAACATGGGGGCAATCTACCCGTTCCTTTACAGCAGAAAGGAAGTTCGTCAGAGTCGTATCCGGCCAATTATTTGGTCCCACCTTCGAGCGACCTAGTCGTTTGCTTCGACTGGAATCTACTAGGAAGACCCCGTCTACCGTCTAATGTACCATTTCGAATCATTGTACAAGCTTATAGAATGGTCATGGTCGGTACTATCATAGATGAAGGGGCTTTTGTGAGTATCCTTTCCTCAACTGCTTGGAAAGCAATTGGTTCACCATCGCTTCTACCTGAGATGCGAAATCTGACAGGCTTCGACAAAGGAACCAGTCGACTGTTAGGGATCCTTCCAAATTTGCCTATAACTTTGAGAGGGAAAACCATTTATCTGAATGTAATGTTAGTCCAAGGACCTTTAGATTACAATCTACTTCTTGGGCGTGACTATATTTATAGCATAGGATCCATTGTCTCCTCGCTCTTTCGAGTGATGTGTTTTTCGCATGAAGGCAGAATGGTCCAACTTGTAGACCAACTTTCATTCCCCTGCTCACACATAGCTAATAGTCAAATGCCATCCCTAACTAGTATTTTCACGCAAGGAGTGTCTCATCAATCTCCAGCCCGTCCACCTGATGAGTGCAAGTGATTCGGTGATTGTGACTGAAACCCAAGGGGCATGCACCCTGGTCTGCTTCAGCATGAAAACCCCAGTTATAAGGTGGGTATCTGCGTAGGGATATGACTAGTCTAACACACCAGTCCGTTTAGGAAAATGGGATTAGACTGGAATAAGATACCTCTGTAAGAAGGTAGGCCTTTCTCGATAGAGCAAATGCTTTGTCTGCAAATTGAAAGGTAACTTGGAAACTCTACTTCATTATACTTGGGGGCATGCAAACCTTTTTGCATGAAAGTGAAAAGTGAACATTTATTTTCTTAGTTTGTAGGTCCTTAACCCTTTAAACTCATAGGATTGGTCGTTCCTAACTTACATAAAGAAAGGATCCAGAGCAAAATTTTGAATGGTGCAAGCTCCCTAAAAAATGAACCTATCGATGAGACGTCCTTATTATACGACTAGAATGAGCAGTTTTACGCAAAGTTAAAGCTCGTTAAAAATTAAACCTAAGCAATGAGCATATGTTCCACCAGAGTTTAAGCTCATTAAAAAATGAACCCACCTCCGGTAAATAACCATTGCGAACACATTATCATCAGATTTTGAGCCTTGGTCGTGTTCTTACCATCACCTCCACTCTGTTTTAGCTGATCATACACCTCCATTTGATTGTTTACCCTTTTGAGGAACAACTGTGACAAGTGATTCTGTTAGCCATCCTTTTAACACTACTGTGATTGGAAAGTTCCAAACCTTACCTGGAACTAGTTGCTACCCGAGAATATCACTCGTTCCTCAAAAAATGAGTCTCCTTTAAGCTCTTTTCATTTGACTCGCAAAATATGAAAATATTGCCGAGCAATTGGCCTCTCCAGCTTGTTAAAATTATTGGAAGTGCTATTCGTCCTCTAGATTTTAATCTTTTTGTACCTGAGGGATCTTTACACAAAAAGATCGAGTGCTTATCTTGTTCGGCTCATTAAAACTATTGAAAATTCATCCCTTTCATATTATTTTATATTTTTTCAGACTTAAGGGATTATATGACGAAAAAGGATTACTGGAGTTTCCTTTTCATCCCTTTTCAGACTCTCTAAAATTGAAAAGGGACCGAGTTATCTTTGTCATTAAACTCGTTAAAACCAATAGCGAAAAACTTGTCCATGCAGACAAGAATGAGTTTCACTGTCGCTAGGCTCGTTAAAACATAGCAATGGGTTTGACCGAAGGGCAAATTATAGAACAAGAATATGTTATCCTCCTCAAGCTTGAAAAAAATAAAGAGGTACTGGTCAACAGTGACTGGGGAAAAATTGGGAAGAAAACTTGAAGAAACTTTATTGGTAGCAAGTCGCTCTTGAACATGACACTTTCACTCCATCACCATGATTGAGTCAAGTTGGGTTATTCCATTCACTGGTCATATTACCATTGGTCCACCGTACCATCCATTCTTGGGGTTAACGTTACCAATCCACTTCAGTGTCACCGATATGTTCAAGAGAAGTCGCTCAGAGAATTCACCAACCCAACTTGTGTCTCATCTACTGCAATACCTTCACGCTTTATTCTTTCATGACCGCCACCCTGAACCCTGTATCATCAGATCATTTTCACCTCCACAAAATCATTTGCTCCGTTCTGTGTCGTAGATGTGGGATTCATTAATGCCCCCCCACGACAGGTCACTTCTTGTCGACATTAGCTCATTAGCCAAGAACGATCTAGGAACAACCCTTTCAGTACTTTGAAGCTTGCATGCCTCAATGGCAAGTTTCTCACTTCCGGCGAAAGGTTTACATCAATGGCCTTCGACCGAAAGACTTTGCGTGGTGTTCGACGCCAAGCCCCATTTTCACACCACATGAATTGTACTGTTGTACCTTGAGGGTCATCATCATTATCGGTGATTCCTCTCGCGCTTGTTAACAGCTTCCATCATTAGCTAGTAATCAGGCGATGTCTTTCCATGTTCGACTCCAGAACATATTTTCACATGGATCGACTTGTACTTCAGGCAAAGATTGAACGAGTTTGAAGAACTCGGATCTAGTTTCATCCATCCAGGCTGTGATATATTCAGGAAAATAAAGACATCAAATGTACATCATTGCTGCACAGATAATCATCCAAATCAAAGGATGATGGCTCTATCAGAATCATCAGTCTGCCACGCAGACGGTTGTCTGTCCTATGTACATGAAAATGAATTTATAAAGCTGACCATGGGAATGCCCACCTGTTGTGGTAAAAAAAACATAACCCCCCCATTATTGATGCGTCCACTTCGAATAATGGGGACCCTTTCTATTAAAATTTGGCCAAATACTTTTTTGGATTTTTATTTTAGTTGATTGCCCTACGCTTTCGTTAATTTTTAGTTTTCTTTGGATTCTTGTTTTGATTGCTTTGTTGGAATCGATTTTTTACAAGCTTCCCATTGACGCTAGTTTCGCCTCATTTGGTCAACTGGTTTGAAAATGGCACTCCTTTGAAGTCTCATCATTTATCTAGCCTGGCTTAAAAATGTATAAAATGTACAATATTGCATTTTGTAAATAAATTAGTTCAATAAGGCATTCATTTTAAATATTAACCCGTAGCAAGTTTTTACTAACATTTTTCATTTTTTAGTCATGCAACCAAATTATTAATTATCGGGGTTTTAAGAAATCCACTCTAATTTCCAAATCAAATCCTAAACTCAAAAACCCAAACATTCAAGTGGCTGTAGTTTATTTTTATTTATTTTTCAAGTGGTTGTAGTTTAGATAATTTCACAACTTAATTAAAATTCATTAAAATAAAATCAAAACCA
>APFE030610326.1:1937-22239 GCA_000404065.3 Pinus taeda
TGCATTTGTTTTGTTTCAATATATTTTAGTTTGTCTCTACAAATCCAAAATCCAATACATTTTTTGGTTGCTTGATCCTATTAATTTTGGTTTCCTAAGTGGTTTTGGCCCTATGATTGCTGCATGCTTTGGCTCTATAAAATGAGACCTTGGGGCATAAAAGTAGTAAGTGTGACTTAATAAAAGGCAAGTATTTCTACTGTTAAAGAGAAACTCCCATGAGTTGTATTGTTGTTATTTTAGGTATTTTTATTTCATGGATTTTATATAAATTGCAGCTAGATATGTAAATTGTATGCTTTTGGAGACTATAATATTTTGTTTGTTGCATAGTTTGACTTTGGCTTCTCAACATTGCCTTTTTGTCCATAATTGTATGCTTTTGGAGACTATAATATTTTGTTTGTTGCATAGTTTGACTTTGGCTTCTCAACATTGCCTTTTTGTCCATTTTTTTTATACAATCACGGCTTTCATTCTTTCACCTCAAGCAGAAGATATGACAATGATATCTAATCCCAAAAAGGTAAAGAATAATTGGTGTTTGATGATTTCAAGGCTCACAATATCAACTTTAAAATCTTTACAACATGTTGATTGTGCCTTGAGTTTGTTGGATTTATCACATATAAACATGTTGATTGTACCTTGAGTGTGTTGGAAGAACTCATCAATGTGATTGATGATAGAATGGTTGTCTATAATCTTGCACAACAACAATCGTAGTTGAACCAACTCCTTCAATAACCCATGCAACCAGTTAATCCCTTTCAACTCCAACAACACCTTCTTCCACCCATGGTACCTATACAACCTGTACAACTAGCTAATCCCTTTCAAACAACTACAATGGATCCTAACTTAAGAAGGATCTATGTGGGTAATGTTCCTGAACACATGTAACATGTTAGAATGACTGATTTTTTCTCTCTTTATGGAGACATTGAAGAAGCCCTAGTGGTCAACACATTAAGTCCAAAGGATACCCCCTTATTCTTAACAAAATAATTGAAACAACAAATATAACCTTGGAAGACATTGTTAAATCAATAGATGGGCATCAACTTTTTTGTAAATCAGCATTTGAAGGGAAAAAGCAGAAAGATGCATCAAACCAGCTCCAAGTTGTTCATGATTTGAAGGATAAAGGTGATGTAGATCATGTTTCACAATATGGTGGATTAGGTCATGGGCCACTCAACTAGCCACTTACTTGTGAACCCAACATCAGTACCAGTTACCAGTCTAAATCCATATGTGGATTAAGTGATGCATCACTGTCAATTTTGTCTATAGAGAGTTTTACAATAAACCTCCCTTATTCATTAGCTCTTCAACAGTGTTAGACTTCGGCCTCCAACTTCTTCTCCAAGTAACAACTTCTGTGAGACATCAGTAGGGAATTACTGTCTTGGTCCATATGGATCCTCCGGATATGGAAGTCACACAAATAGTAGTTTTGGAGGTGCAACATGTCACTATGGGATTTATTCAAGTTCATCTATTTCCCAAATTGCCTCATATGATGGACCAAGTCATTTTCCCCTTACATTTCATTAAAGTAAACTCCCAGGGACATCTCCATCATCGGGGAGTGGCATGGGGTGGTTTTACTATACATCCTAGGTTTGTGCCCATTCTTATTCTTCTTCTCCCATTTGTTTTAGTTCATTTTAAATTGTATTTATATATATTTGAAATGTTTGTTTTAATCTTTTGTTTTCCACTATATGTGAAACACCACCTATGAATCTGGGAGAATTTTGCTTTGGATCTCTTTTATTATTTTTCTTCTAACTTCTTTCTCTGGATATTGATGAGAATAAGTTTGGAGAAAGGTTGGCAAAATAACTTGTTTCTAGCAGTTTTTGTCTTGTTTTTAGTTTATTGTCACTAATTTTTAAAAGGTACCCTTTTGAATAATCAAATACCTTGGCTTCTTGGTGTAGGGGATGTGCTTAGAATAAACATAAGTCATTGTGGTAATTGAGGATACAAGTTGGTATTAAATATGGAGTTAAAATTAGGTTGGCCAAATCATAGAGAAAATTTGTGTTATAATTATGGTGTACTATTACTATATGGGAGGGTAATTGTAGGCAAGATGCCATGGTCATAAAGGGAACTTGGTTTACACCGTACATTTTAGCATGTGTTTAATATTCAAAATATGTTATTTTAACTTATTTTACTATTAAATTACCAGTTGTTGTTAAGATATGTGCAAATAAGCACTCCACAAAATATTGAATTGTATGAGAGTGGTTAGGTAAAAAGGTGTTCCCAAGTAGTGGAAAAAGCTCAAAATGAATTTAGTAGTCCATCTTTAGTGTTAGGTTGTGATTTTGTCTTATGGTTTTGTTATTTTCATTTCAATATTGTTCTTATTTATGCATTCATAATGAGATCAAGATGTTTTGCATATCTCTTTCTATTTTTTTGCTGCCATTTACAATTCATCTCACCCTGTATTCTATTTCAGCCAATGTTGATTGTCATATTTTCTTTTCCTTTTATCATAGAGATTTTGTGGTGTATGTTAGAGTTTTTAAATTGACTGTTTTACTTCAACTTTTGATGTATTTTCATGTATGTTTGATTAGTTTGGTTGTATCTTATAACATTGACTTGAAATCAAAACCATAGTGTTGGACAAGATTTGGTAACTCCAAGGAGGTTTATTCTTTGTGTGACATGCTTGGAGATTGTTTTGTTTGCTAGAATGATTCTGAAATTTTATGAGTGGAAATTGTCCTAAAAGAACATGATTTTTTAACAAAAAGGGGATATATGTTGGGATGCATTTGCTGTGCTTCAACATATTTCAGTTTGTCTCTACATATCCAAAATCCAATATATATTTTGGCTTCTTGATTGTTTTATTTCTTGTTTTCTAAGTGGTTTGGGCCCTGAGATGGCTCAAGAAAATGGGACACTAGGGCATAAAAGTAGTAAGTGTGACTCAAGAAAAGGAAAGGATTCCTATTTGTTAAAGAAAAACTCCTTTCCTGATTTTTATTGTTGTTATTTTAGGTTTTGTTATTTCATCCACTTTATATAAATTTTATCTTGATATGTGTACTAAATTTTATGCTTTTGGAGAAGAATATAATATTGTGCTTGTTGGGCAGTTTGAGTTTGGCTTCTCAACATTGCCTCTCTTTCCAGTTTTTTTGTTCAATCATGGCTTTCATTAGTCCACTTCAAGCAGAAAATGTGACAATGATATCCAAGCCCAAAGAGGTAAAGAATAATTATTGTTATATGATTTTGTGCTTAGCAATATCAACTTTAAAATCTTTCCAATATTTAGTGGTAGTCCTTATGTATTGCTTCTCAATGCAGTCACATACTTTTCCCCCTGTAGTTCTAAATGTTGAGGAAATTTCAAGGCCACATCATCATCATCATAATATCTTCTTAAACACCCCAACCATCTACTTCTATGAAAAATGTTTACAACCCTAATATTCTAATAAAATCTAGTAGCTTCTGTGGGCTCTCTTCTATTAATCCCTATTCCCATTCCATAGAAGAACACATAGAAGGTTGTTTTTGGAAAGAAAGGGGGTTATCCTATTGTTTTATCTTTGTTTTTCCTTGCCTTATAAACTTGATTTTAGTATCTTGTGGTTTTGTTTATGGAAATTCTTATAGCAGGGGTTTTAAATTTTGAACAATCTTCATATGCATTCTAGCAACAATTGTAGTAGAAGAAACCAAAAAAAGTCAAAGAAGAGGGAAAACAAAATGAAATGACTTTCAGTTGTTGTGCTTTTATTCTATTGAACTTATTGTACTTCCTATCTCGAGTTTCTTATAGATCGTTTCAATCTTATAGTCATTCATGTAACTAATTCCCTAGAAATAATTATTCTTCTTGTAGAAAACTGACAAGAAGTAAAATGATATGTAGGCATGGTTGAGAAATAAGGGTGGTGAAAATGAAATGGATCAACATCTAGAATATAATCATAACTTTTAGTAATGTATTGTATTTAGTTATCTTTTCACTTTAGTTAATGAACTCTTTGGTTAAACTCTATTTTTTATAGTTTATCCTTGATTGGTGACTTGAAGCTATGTCATTTTTTGGATGAATATTGTTGATTGTCTCACATGACTATTGTATCTCTGCCAATTATGAGAACATTTATATAATTTCTTCATGTCACTTCTTACTTGTAAGGCCTGAGCCCCATAGTGAATAATGGTGTGATTTATATTGTGTACAAGCCACTACATGGCTACCTATAGGGATTCCTATGGAGGTATTGGGTAACATGCAGATGTTGAGATACTCTAAATTTTCATTTTTTTATTTAGTATAAGTCATACGTCCAGGATATCTGGTTTAAAATTGGAAGGCTTGGATATGAAAATTTCAATTACTTGTATCTTTTCCTCAATCCTATAGCCTCCTTATAAAACTAAACACAATTTGCAAAATCATCTTGTTGGTGAAAAATTAGATGGAATTTTTTCTTGAGTGGATAGGGTTTAATGAAAAGTTTTAAAAATGAACAAGGATGAATATGGAAAAGAAATGAAATAGAATGAGATGGAAATGAAAATGAGAACTAGTGATGATGAGATAGATATGGTAATGTATGGAGTGGAATAGTTTTGCTACAAAGTGAAAATAAGTGCTTTGATGTCCTTGCACTCATTTTCTTATGAGTTTTTTTATATCCTTGTACTTTATACTAATGTGATTTATGCTTCTCTATTTCAAGTTTGTGCTATGGTAGGATCTTTAATTACTTATAATTTCTTAACAGATAAATTAGAAACTATGCATGTCATTTGGAACTTGTGAACTATTGTGCATCATTTATGTTAACATAATATGTTAAGTGCTAAAGAAATTGTAGTATTAATTAATTTATTTATTATGGAGTGTAGGTGCTATTTTTTGTTGTGTATCTTTGTGTGCACTACATATATTAGCTAAACTTTTGTACCTACAATTTTAAGATATGTTTATTGGTTACATTTAAGGATCATTGTTGTTGATTGTTGTATTTTGACATATTGAATTAATTAATAACGAGAAGCATTCCCAATTAGTTTTCTAGACCCCATAGCCACTAGGATTCAAGCATGTAGGTCATTAGTCATAATTGCATCATGAGTATTCATTTGTCTTAATTTTTTTCATGCAAATCAGTTACAACAGATTTACATGATTCACAAGGTGAGAAATCAATATTTGCTGTAATTGCATATTTTAGGTTTGATAATTATAGGTCATTTATAGGTTATAAATGTCTTAAACGTTTCACTTTTAATTGAGTATTGGACTAAACAAATTGAGTATCTTATATGCAATTATTTTTCCTTCCACCCACTTTTCATAACTTCCATAACCAATAGGTAGGGGCCTATAACTTAGATGTTATTTTATTTGTTTAGTAAGAGATTTTCCAAGACTTTACAAAGCTTTATAATTTGTTGAAAGTTGTAGAATTACAATCTATAAAGTTTCAAGGTCTAATTTTTTTAAAGGGTGCTAGCTCAATGGAAGAGCACATGCTTTGCAAGCAAAAGGTTTTTGGTTTGATTCCATTGTGCCCTCATATTATTATGAAATAGAGACGATTAGTTTTTGGTGATGAAGGCTCTTTTGACCATCACTCATAAGCTTATGGTGACATTTTTTTATCCTCACCAAAATATGAAATGGTGACTCTCAAAGAACGTCACCATATATATATATATAGTAACCACCATGAAAGGTCCATCACCATAAATTGTTGTTGTTCATAGTGACCATCAATGAACATCACCATATATGAATTAATAGTGACCACCATAAAAAGTCCATCACAATAAATCAGTGGTGTTCATATGAAATGGTGATGGTCACTATCTATCATTATAATCATTATTCATGATGGACCTTGAATGTCACCACAACAGCTACACTTTTAGTGATGCCACCTTTGGTGACCTTTATTTTTTTGGTGATGGAGGCTAAGATGCATCACCATTGCTCATATCAAAAGGTGACCGTCACTATTCGTCACTATAAATCATTATTGGTGACACACTTTGAATGTCACCACAACACCTATACTTTTGGTGACACCACCTTTAGTGGCCTTAAATTTTTGGTGACTAAGGCTCATTTGACCGTCACGAGTGAGCTTATGGTGACATTTTTTGACCCTCACTAATTACCTTTTTCTTGTAGTGTCCGGTTCCCCACATCTACTTATAAAGCATTTAGCTCCTCACTCTAGCTCGGCTTTCAAGGTTTAGAGGGGGTCTATTACACAACATTTGGTCATTGTCCTTGTATTCCACTTTCCTTGATCTTGGAGGACCTCTACAGTGAACCCTACATGCTTTCCCATCATGAAGAGACTCCCATTATGTCCCTCTTCATGAGCATAACATTTCCCTTTTCATCCTTTCCCAAGAATCTTCCTTTTACCCCATTTTACAAGACTCGCCCTAATGACCCATTTTCTCCTCGGGCCAATTTATAGAGTTTAAAACCCGTTTTAGTGTCGTACGACATGAATGAGACTTTTCTGAGTCGTGTTGATCCTATTTTGGAAAGTTTTTTAAATATGTAGTCAAAGCTTCTAGGTCTTGAAGTTTCGTAATGGAATTCTCGTAAAGGGTTGGGTTGGATGGAGCTGAGGAAGTTAGTTTGGGAACCTTTCCCCTATTAAGATGGAGAAAACCAAAGAGATAAGCCTTCTCCCATCATAAGAGGAACCATCTCCCCTCCAACTAATCTATATAAACTCATTTTCCAAGATAATATAGTCTTAGTCTTTTTGGAGCTTGAATAAAGAGCAAGATATTTATAGCTTGTATCTTTTTAGTTTATGTTTGTCGAGGGAGAATAGTGTGTTTGGTTTGGTTTGGAGCTAAAGGGAAGAAGCCTTAAAACTTCCATTGTTGGGGCTATCCGAGAGATACTAGCAGAGGTGTGGGAACCCAGAAATGTCGAAGGAGACCAACAATGTCAAGGCTTTCGTAGTAATCTCTTTTTGAACTTATATGAATACAACTATTGAATGATTTCCTACATTAATTGCTATCTAACATTTGATGGCTTAAGATTCCTTGAACTTTTAAGTAGGTTGGATGCAATTTGTATGCTATCACATTTGTTGTTGTTGTTTGTTTGCTTGTTTGACACATTTGAAGGAAGGAAATAAACAATATCTAGAGTAAGGAAACAGGATCATCACCAAGCGGAATAAAATTCTAAGAGGTAGGCCCTCTTATTTGATTCTAGCCTAAGGAAGTTTTCACTAGATTTTATGTTTGTGGCTAAACCCACTCTCTAAGGCTAGAGGAATTGTCTTTGGCCACATCGAGAATTTACCTACACTAGAGAGACCTAACTCCTTATATCTTGAAAGAGTAGATCGCTATGATACAACTGATACAATCTTAAAAAAGAATGTAATAAATTACGATATCACCATAAACATAGAGATGCATGAGAAATAATAGTTCATTTGATTAATATCCAATACTAAAATATGCTTACAAATAGAAATGGAAATAAACTAGCTCGAGCGATGGTAAATTATCCATGAGAAGGGATATGGCAGCTACATGCCTCTGAACTATGCTAAAATGAGGCTTAGAAACCTATTTAATATTAAGAAACACTCGAAAACCATAAAAATCCAAAAACCTAACCCTAGGAGGTGAAGTGCCAAAACTGTGGGCCCCAATTGGGTAAATTGGTACATCAACTTCCCGAGGTCATAGCTTTAGCATACAATCTCTCTTTGATGCATACAATACCTGAATATAAAGATCTATCCGAGGAATACAACTTCAAAGTGGAGAAAATTGGTCAAATTCTAGTATTGGTCTCACGTTTTACAAAAAATCGTTATTTAGGGCCTGAAAAAGTCTCTGGAAGTTCATGACTCGAAAAGCTACCAAAAAGAGTAAACTCTGTTATAATTAAAGTAATTGAGAAAATCAACGAGACAGTGGTGTGGGTACGAGTGGAATAGGTGGGTGGCCACCATCCGCCACCTGGATCAGTGGAGGTGGGGTGTACATGCGCCTTATTCCTTGATATCAAGTATGTGTCATATGGACAGTTGGCAAGGGAATTTGATATGTTATAAATGGGATGCGAATTGGAATATCTTGTCAATGATATGACCACAATTATTTAGTGCTATGAACTTTAATGCTAAGATTTACATCAGAGGCTAAGACATTAATCCCATGGTATATTTTATCCTTCTTGTAGGAACCAGGATCTAGGTAGATTTAGAATTTATTTCTCCGCTTGGGCATCATCTCCTTTGGCTTTGTGAGTCATTGTTCTATACAGAGGGGATTTCTAGGGATTTCACAACTTTTTTAGCATCCATGTGTCTCTCACTAAGGTTTTGAAAGATGAATATGTAAAGGTAGGGATTGGCTATCTCTAAGGAGTTTGTTGTTGAGAAAGAAATGGAGCATTGGGTGTAGGTAGTGCAAAATTTGCTCAAGGCATTAATGATAATGAATGAAATATCTAATAGAAGATTGGAGCTTGTGGTGAAGGAAAGAGAAGCTAGGTTCGAGTTTCTTGCGAAACACTGCAAATTGTTGTCACTAAAAGTGGGCAAAAGGATGTCATGTTTAGAGGTTGAGTAGTTAATCCTAAATCTTCAATCCAATTGGGATGCTCCATCAATCATTGATTTTATAATCAAACCAAAAAATGTTAAGCTAGTAGACAACGAGTAGGCAACAGAGGCTAGTGAAGACAAAGCATGTGGAGAAGGAACTTCCCTCAACACTGAAGGGGATTTTGAGAGAAACTTGGCCCTTTGGGGTTTTTAAAATTTTTTATGTTCTTATGTACTGCAAATATGCAATTTTATGAGGATATTTTTGCACAATATATGAAATATATGAATGTAAAATTATAGTCCAAAAATCCCGCATATGAAGAAAATAATGTTGTGGATATACTGGAACATAGAAGCATATGAAGTCACTAAAGCATGAATTTTTTTTTCCCATGCAAACAACTATTATAATATAAGTGATATCTATTTTTTTAAATCATCAATAAATGTTAGAAACTAAAAGCTTCAACTAATAGATTGAGTTTTCATCAGTCTACATAGATATGTATGGACAAGTTCTATGGGTGTTATGTGGAATTTTGCATCTACAGATCAATAAAATTTTCCTAGGTGGGCAGCTACAATTAGAACAACAGATTTGAAGAGCTTAACATTTTTCTACACAAGATAAATAAGACAAGGGACCTACTTTTTATCTTCACTTCCCTTTGTCTCCTTTGAATAGCTCATATCGCTCCTTCTCGAACTGAATCCACTCGATAAGTACCTGCAATCATAAATAGCGGACAAAAACCAATCAAAGTAAGAGATCTATATACTATAAGAAAATGGAATTGAAATAATTTACAAATATAATCATCATACATAAATACAGGAATATGGGAAAAGGTGTAAACAACTTTATTAAGTAGAAGTTAGAGTTACAACTAAGTCCGATCCCATGTCACTCATCCAACTTGAGTTCCATCCTTCATCACACCATAAGCACAACACATTGGAAGAATAAAAATACTTGCTTACAATTTCAAACCTCAAACCAATAGTATCTCCTTACAAATTCTCAAAGTTGAACGCTTGATCACTACGATGAGTGCTCAATTTATAGGGAAATGGAGGTGGTTTTGTCATAAATTGGGCATTGAATGGATTTCCAATTTGGGAGGTAGTTTCCATGGAGGAAGGGATGAGAGGATAGGAGGTTATTTGATTCATTACCTATCCAATTTCAAGCTCATCAGAGAGGATAAGAGGTGGGAATCTTATAGAATGGTATAGAATGAAAGAATATTCCTAGAACCCTATGAAGATTTCGCTTAATCTTTCCTAGCATAGGTCAAAGTGGGCCTAGGTGCTCTGTAGAGCAGGTTTGAATGGGACTAAGTGCTCTGCAGTGCACTTACCCCTTACCAAGGTTGCACTGGTCCCTCAAGGAGTTATTTTAGGATGTCTTCACGGTAGGAAACTCTCAAGAATGATGGCATTCAATGTCATGACTTTATTAGGGCATGTAGCAATTGAATTAGGGTTTGACCAGACCTAAAAGTATTGATCTAAATGATGGGAGCGATGTGCCCAAATAGACCTGTAATAGTTTCCACTTAAAGCATGAAGTCGAAAGTGATAATGTTAAGTGATGTGCTTTACGATGTGATGAAGAGGTCCTGAAGCGTATGGTAACGTGCATCGATTACAAAACATAATATCATGATATTTTGGATTTTTTCATGAACCACTGAGGGAAGGCATACCCATTATCAACATATAAACTTTGATTACATGTACATAAATAGTCGTCTACAAGTATAGACCCATGATGGGATGACCATCAGTGTAAATCCATCATACATATTATCTAGTACTTTCCTGAAATCGCAGCCCAGATGGATGAAACTCGATTTGGGGTCTTCTATCTTGTTCAATTGTTCAATCAAGTACGAGTCTAACCATGTGAATATGTGATCTGAAATTGAACATGGGAAGAAACTGTCTGATTACCAACTAATGATGTAAGATGTTAATAGATGTGAGAGAAATCACCAATAATGATAATCATCCTCAAGGAACTATAATACATTTTGCGTAGTATGAACGGATGTTTTGATGTCGAAGACCATGCAAAGTCTTTCGATCAAAGGCCAATGATGTCAACCTTTCACCAAAAGTGAGAAACTTGCGATTGATGTATGCATGACATAAGGTACTGAAAGGGTGTTTCTAAGTCAACTTCTTGGACAATATACTAATGTCAACAAGAAGTGGCTCATCACAGGAGGCCCTTGATGTATCCCAGATCAATGAAACAAAATGAGTGTAATGATTTTTGGAGACAATGTGATTGATGACACAAGGTTGAGGAATGGAGGTCATGAAAATGAAGTTTTATGAGTATTGCAAAGGATGAATTTTAATTAAGTGACTTCTCTTGAACATGTCGGCAAAACTGAATGAATTGGCATCATAGACCCAAAAAAAAAGTAATGGATGGTATGATAGACCATAGGTGTGATAATCATCGAGCAAATAACCCAACCCAAGTAGTCAAAGAGATGAAGTGAAAGTGTCATGTTCAAGAGCGACCTGCTACCATAAAGTGGTTTACCCCTTTTCCCATTTTCCCCACTCATTGTTGATGAGTAGCTCTTTATTTTTTATCAAGCTTGAGGAGGATAACATATACTTGTTGTATAATTCCACCCTTCGGGTGAATCCATCACTATGTGATGTTTTAATGAGTCTAGCAAGGGTGAAACTCTATGTTCAATCAACTTATTCCTTTTTCGTAGATAATTTATCTCAGTCTGGAAAAGGGCTAAAATTATACTAAGTAGATGCTGTTTCGAATATGTTAACGAGCTGAAAAGGACAAGCACTTGGCAATCTTTTCATGTTTAAAGATTCAGAAAAGAGCTTCAATGTAGACCCCCCATTTTTATTTTCTTTTAATGAGTCGAAGAGAAAAATACTAGACGATCTTTTTATGTTTCAAGAGTTTGAAAAGAGCTTAAAGAGGACTCCACTTAGAGGAGTGAGAGGTGTCTAGGATAGAAAATGGTTCTAGTGATGTTGGAACTTCTAAAAACATGTTGATTTATGTGAAGAGGCTAGCTAATAAGATCACTCATTGCAACTATTCCTCAAAAAGGGTAAAACAACCAAGTGAAAGCGTATAATCAGCCAAGCAGATAGTGACGATGGAAGGAGAAAAGCCAAGGAACATTGGACAGAAGAGGTTGATAGTATGCCAATCACGAGGGTTAAAATGGAGATGGGTTCATTTTTACATAAGCTTGAACCATAGGGAAATATGCTTGGATTCAGTTTCATTTTTACACAAGCTTGTAATGAAAAACTATGCTTGGATTAAGTTTTATTTTTACACAAGCTTGAATCGAAAAAATATGCTTGGATTCAGTTTCATTTATACACAAGTTTGGACCATGAAAAACTATGCTTGAGGTTGGTTTAGATGTCCCCAACATGATGACTTGATTCTAGGTGCATGGCTCCCAAGCTTCATTTTATTCACCTAAGTAGAATACTCATGGCTATCATGTGGATGGAGTGAAGGTTCATTTACGAGATCAAGTGAAAGAATCGACTGGGATTTTATGAGATCTAATCAAAAACTAGAATTGGAACTTTTCTCCATGGGGAGCTTGTTTCATTTTTTAATGAGCTTGACACAAGACAAGGAACTCTGCTCAGATTCCTTGTTTCCTTTTTTAACGATCTTGAGAAAAGACACGAAACTATGCTCTTAGACTTGTTTCATTTTTTAATGAGGTTGACACAGTAAAAGAACTATCTTCATATTCCTTGTTTCATTTGTTAACGAGCTTGACACAAGACAAGGAACTATTCTCATGGAACCTCTTTCATTTTTTAATGAGCTTCACATAGTAAAAGAACTATCCTCATATTCCTTGTTTCATCTTTTAATGAGCTTGACACAAGACAAGGAGCTATGCGCATATACCTATTTCATTTTTTTGAGGTTGACATAATAAAAGAACTATCCTCAGATTCCTTGTTTCATTTTTTAATGAGCTTAACACAAGACAATTCCTTGTTTCATTTTTTAATGAGCTTACAAGACAAGAAAATATGCCCATATTCCTTTTTCATGACCCATAAGAGGTCATGACATCCAAGAGGTTCTCATCAAATGGGAGAACAATTCTCTAGAAGAGATACGTATCAAGGAATTTATTTGAGAAATATGGTTCAAATGCCCCCAGTACATAATGTACAACATCACATAATTGATCATAAGTTGATGTAGGCATGGAATGGGTTGCCACATAATTGACCCGTGACAGGTAAGATACGATTGAGACGAAAGGACCATTTAGGGAAGATGGTTGACTAGAAGCCGTATTTGGACCGAGAAATGAAAGTTGGTCAATGGTGACAATACTACCTTCGTGTGGGAAGCACATCACTCAAAAGAGTGTTGAACAATAGCTCCCATGTCATAAACATAGTCATGCCCAAGAAGTAAATTGTAATCTAAAGGGTCTGGGACTACCATCACATTGAGGAAGGATCCCTAGTGGTTGATTAGTTCCTCTATTAAAAGCCAACAAATCCTCGGTAACAGGCACAAGTGGCGGTGAACTAAGCGCTTTCCAAGCAGTGGAGGAATTGATACTCATAGATGAACCTTCATCTATAATAGTGTGAGGTACAATCATTATACAAACATGTACTATGATCTAGAAAGGCACATAAGAAGGAAAACAAGATCCTTCCAATCAATTCCAATCAAAGGAAGTGACCAAACTACTTGGAGGAGGTACCATAGCAACGAGACAATTAACCCCTTGAGTTACGAGAGTTGGAGGATTTTCCTCTTGTCTTGATGGAAAAGGAGTGTTGCCTCCAAGCTCATTTGAATCTGAAGAAATGAAAATAACCTTAGTGGTATCATACTCACTCTCTATGGGAAAGGTACGATTAATTGAAGCTGAAATAAGGTCAACTTTTTCCTTGAGCTGTGATTGGTCAGATATAGACTCATGGGATTGACATTCAGAGAGAGTGGGTTTGACCGACAGTTGATTTTGGTCAGTCACTTTGTCAAATAGTGAAGGATTAAGGGAGAGTCTCCTATAACCATATATAAGTCGCTTTAGAAAAGTAGGATGGTTATCCAACACTTTTTTGGCTTCATCCAGATAGAGACAAAGGTTAATGGAGTGATTCCCTTCACATAACCTACAGGGAAACTTAACATTACCCTTCTTTCCAAGAACTTTACTACCACTAGTTGATGGTCTGTAACTAGCATAATATCTAGAAGTTGATGAAACAAGATGTTGTGAATGAGAAGACCATTCCTCTAAGATCTGAGGAATACTAGAACAATTTCAAATAAGATGGTCTCCCATACAAACTTTTCAAGCATATCAAACATTTTAAGGTGTATCGGATGGTTTCTCATCAGAAGTTGCGTTTGAATCAATGGTTGCTTGGTTGCCCCCCTACTAAATTTTCTTATTCTTCTTCTTCTTCGCTTTCTTCTTCCTCTTAGCCACCTATTTACTAGTACCAATACTTTCACCAGGTGGAGAGGAAGAAGGGGAGGAAGAAACAACTGATGAAGAAGGCAAAGGGTCAACTTTAGGATCAATTGGAGGTTAATTATATGCAGTTGTAGGAATTTGATTTTCGGGGCCAAGGAGGTTGAGAACAACCATACTGGGAAGCCAATGGTAAGTCCTAGAAAGGACAATGTGGCAATATAAGTGGCTCCAATATTTCTGAAAGGAGGAAAAGGACAAGGATTCCCATCAAAAGGAATTCCTTGATCGGTGGACTCTAGAGTTGTTGTCAAATGTCTCAACCTAATATCAACTAAGGAGTGACATCGAGAATGTTCAAAAGTAAATTAATTTAATTTTAATCGAAATAACATTACAAAACAAAACATGGATAATCTAGGCAAAAGGATTACCAAGTAACTATCAACTATAATATACTACCTCAGTAAACCAAGGACTTAACATACGTGCAGGAAATCTCCCCGAATGTTGTGTTCAGTGCATCATAGTGTACAAGGTGGCCGACTCATCTACCTAAGGATGGATATCAACCTAATGTAATCCTCCCTATATACCTAAAAGTACATGGAGGTCCAATCCATGTTAGTGTTGTCTAATGTGAAACCGCATAGTGAGAGAATTCTTTTATACTTTATGTACTATAACACCACCCTATATCCCCGAAGGTACGTGGATGAGCTACGATATACTCACGTACGTAGAATGAGGTATCACACTCAAAATGTATCGCAGATAAGTTAGCGAAAACTTCTATGTTTTACAACGACGGAGCACGTCTCTACCCTAGAACCTCTAAATGTTTTGTGTTAGGTGACATTGCTCCATTAGGTTAATTGAGGTTAATTTTAAGTTGATATTGATTAAGAATTTTCCTTTGAGGGTTCACTGTGTGATGTCTTTGAAGTTCCTAGAATTAAACTAATATGATGAGCTTTCTCTTCATTCAATTTGAATAGTGGAAACCTTAGTTAATAGGGATGGAGAAATCAGATTCTTTTAATCAAAGAACAAAGAGAACATCTAACTCAATTTCCCTAAACTATTCCTATAAGAACACCCAAACTTTTTCAATGCATGATGCCAGTTTTTCTTTTTAATTCCCTTAATGTTGAAATGAACAAAAGGAAACTAATACACATACAATCAATCAATATTTTGCAAGAACAAAGACTTTACGACAGTTCCTTTTCGAAAGAAATGAAGACTTTTACGACACTTTCTTTTGAGAAAAGATTAATTGACTATAAAGTAAGTTTGATGATGAATTGGTAGTGATAAATAAATCATTTAAGAAACACTAAAAAATCAAGGCCAAAGTAGGGCTAGGAAAGGAAACACAAATTGATTTCAGAGACACAAAAATCATTGATCTTTCAACAAGAAAAAACAGAAGGAAATTTTGGAAAATTCACGTCAAAGGTGGGATTTTTTACCTAAGGAGGATCAACGCAGCCCTAAATGGGAGATAGTGCATTCATAGCACTGTCCTCAAGCAAAGGGTGCTATGCAATGCTTTGTTTCCTGACCAAGCATGCACTGGTGCCAAAGATGCCATTCAAGTGGCTTTCAAGCACAATTGTTTATGAAACAACACTTCAAAAAGACTGAAACAAGACCAATGGAAGAAAGTAAAGTCTACTAGGATGAAAATAAGCTACCTGGAATCATGATCGTTCCCTAGTGGAGTCACCAATTTGTTATGAGGAATTTTTCATCTATGGATAAATACAATTTCTCTAGGTGGGTAGTTACACCTAGAACAACAGATTTAAAGAGTTTAACTTTTTTCTATAGAAGATAAATAAGACAAGGGACCTACTTGTCATCTTTTGCTTCCCTTTGTCTCCTTTGAATAGATCCCATCGCTCCTTCAAGAACTGAATCTGCTCGATAAGTACCTACAATCATAAATAGAGGACAAGAACCAATCAAAGCAAGAGGTCTATCTACTATAAGAAAATGGAATCGAAATAATTTACACATATAATCATCATACATAAAGACAAGAATATGGGAAAAGGTGTAAGTATCTTTATTAAGTAGAAGGAAGAGTTACAACCAAGAAGTCTGATCTCATGTCACTCATACAGCTTGAGTTCTGTTATCACTTAGGTTTATTCCTTAGAAGTTATTAAAGAAGGAATAGTACGAGGTAACCACAAACCAATCATTTAGACTTAGGTTCTAGCCAACCTAAGTCCAGAGAGGCTCTGTCTTTATAATTAACTTTGTTTGAATAAAATTTTAGGCTATTTCTTAAGGTTTAAGATTGTTTTGTTTTGATTGGGTGGTAGGATTAAGAAGACAAATGGGCAGAGCAAATATTTAGGCCATTGGGCTATGGATTCAATCAAGAAAGGCTTAAGTGGATTTGATGTATCACTCAGGTAAGAGCCCACATGGCAGGCTAGCATAACAAGAACAAATCTATAGGTTTAAATGAATGAAAGGTCCTAACCAGGGCCAAGGGCGATGACGAATCCTTAACCGAGATTAAGATGAAGAAAGGAAGGATGGTCAGTAGTACAGGGAAATGAAGAATCCTTTACTATGGAATAAAGGGGGGGTAAACTATAGAAGTAAGGGAGAAATTAAGGGTTCCTAGACTAGGGCAATTTAGTAGAAAACATAAAGAAAGCAAATAGTTAAAACAGAGAGCACTTAAGCTAATTCTGACGATATCATTCTTGTTTTCTTTCAAGATTTATAAGAAACACATATGGATATTTCATAACATCAAGAGAATACAATATTTAAATATGAGAAAATGATACTTATTTGTTCCAATTGTGCACACGAATCCATTGAAATGTCCTCAGCTTTATTTCATTTCCAGTAAAACGAGTCCAATCTTGAGTATAAAAGTTCTTTGGCTCAAAAATAATATGTCTACAAAAATGTATTTTAATCCACACTAATTACTTCAATTTGTGAATTATTTATACAAAATTTGATACAAAATATCTCATAACTATATGAGAATTATTCTAGGAAACATAAAATATCTTCAACACGAAGATAGAGACAAATGGAGAACTGTTTGTTTTTTGTCCCTTTAATTGTGACTGTGCTGGCTGTTGTTGCTCAAATTTGCTCTTGTAGTTTTCCTTGTAGTTAGTGCTGGAATTACTTTCATCTCCGACCTACTCATACTCTTTACCTATTCTTCTTTGATCCTCTTTCACCTGTTTTACTTGGCAGTTACCTTTTACCTTATTGATTTACTATAGTAACTTATAGTAAATTAGTAAAATTGGTCCACCATTCACTATCAGGTAACTTCATTTTGATAATTTTCCTATAGATTTCATCGTCTTTTCTGAACTTAACAAAAGTTGGTTTGCTTGTGAACAAGTGTTTGACTTCATGTTCAATGTAGAATAGATTCTCCAGGCCATCATAAAGCACTCTTCCAATGGGAAAAGATTTCCCCCCTAAAGGATGAGCTTGGATTTTGGTGAGTTTTCTTAATTTATCAATGTAATCTTCATGGGTCATCAATTTTTCATGTATCACCATAGGACTTGGAAGTCCTTTTTCTCTTAAGATGCCATAGTTGAGCATGAAGTTATCAATGCCTATTTGGATGCTCTAACACCTTTTCTCCAAATTTAACATTTATTTTAATGAGGACTTTTTTGATCTCTATGATGGTTGTTGTTTTGTCATGTGTATCTAATACTTCCAGTTCATATCTGTTTTTTCTGTTCAAAAAGGTAATCAACTGATTAGCTTCTTCTAGTTTATTTCCCAGTTCTTCCACTGTTTTTTGGATTGCCTCCATGACCATATTGACCAATTCTGTTTGCTCAAAAATAATCTGAATAGGAGGCCAAACATCATTGATGGAATCAATGATGTTGGCGCAATGGATTTCTCTCATGTCTCCCAATGGTTCTTTAAGTGTTAAATCCTTCTCAAGTTCTTTTATGCTTTCTGCCATCCTCAGGTTCCTTTGAGTTTCTTCTTTATGTTGTATTTGTACAAGTTTACAATTGGTTTCTAAAATTGACACCTGTTCTCTGGCCTAGATACACATTTCTTCCATGGCCTTGATCAATTCTGTACTTTTCTCTATGGGTGTCTCTGTGTGGGTTGATGTATTTGTGCCTGATGTAGTACCTATCACTAGCAATGTTGTTGCTAGTGGAATTGTTAGTGCTAAGGTAACTGCCATAGTTGATGGTACTACTATGGAAACTGTAGGTATTATAGTTTGAGGAGCGGTGGCCAACTCACACTGCTTCGACTACATCAACTTATCCAATTCCTTCTCTGTTTCCTTCAATTGATCATTTAACTTTAGGACTAGGTGCATAAGTTCTTCATCCTTCCATGTCTCCAAAAATTTAGCTATTTGAGGGTGTTGAAGAGGAGGAATATTGAGTTGCTTCTTTAGTGCAACTATGTCATCATTTTTCTTCTTTATTAGTTGCTCTGCTGCTTTAACATTCTTGGGATCATGTCCCAGCTCTATGACCAAGTCCTATAAGGACTTTATTCTAGTTTCTTTGACCTGAGATGAGGCCTTTTCCAACTGGAATTGTGCTGATATGTTATTTAGTGAATTCTAAAGTTGGTGAGTTGTTATAGCTTTGTTGGTCATAGTGAAATACACCATTTCTCCAGTTTTTTTATGAACTGAATTTGGTTAATAGGATGGATATCCTTTGCCATGACCTCAAAATTTGTTTTAAAATAATCTACCATTGGCTTCGGTTGTTGGACGGTTGGCCTGAGAAAGCTCATCTGCATCTTACCCTCCTTTATATTAAGGGCCGACATTAGCCTTGTCTAAATTGTTGGAGACATATTTGGATAATGTGCATAGCTTTGAAATTTTGATCTTTCATTCCTTACTTTGATTTCCTTGTATTTTTCCTTGATATCTAGGCTTTGTTTGGTGGGACCCCTAAAAGAGGATACTTCCACACTCTGCTACCTTTCTAAAATTTGAGTTTGAGAGGTGGAAGGTTCTTGTGTCCCTCCTAAAGGATTGGCGTGCCACTTTCTGTCCTTTCTGCTCTTGAAGTCCCTGCTATTTCCTCAAGTGTGCTCTTGCTCTGCATATGGGTTTATCCTTTGCCTCTTAGCAAAGGCTTGGACCATAGGCCTACTCGAAGGAGTGGCCTCATCTCTGTCTCTCTTAAGGCTCGTCTACTCATTAAGAGGAGTCTGCAAAACAAGAGGATTTATCATGATTAGTTCATGTTGAGAAAGCTCCTCTGGAATTTCAGGTTGTTCAGATTATTCTGGTTGTTTTGAAAGCTCGAGTTGCTTCGATGGCTCTGCTTGTTCTGAAGATTTTGGTTGGCCTAATGGTCCTAATTCTGCTGATGGACCTACTAGTTTTGTCTGCCCACTACGGCCCTGTGCTTGTCTCTGAGACTAACACTCTCCAGGAACCCGTACAAAGGAATCCTCATCAAGTCTTCTATCTAAGTCCATTAATACATTATCAATAGCAACCTTTGTACTATCTCGATCTATCAAAGTGCCTTCCACCGATTTATATTGATTAGCATATTGTTCAATTTCGAGGATTCTGTGGTGGATGTAAGGAGATAATTTGTTCTTTTGTCTCCTATTATAAATGAACTTGTAGGGGTCATAGGTCAACATGAAATTTTGTTTCAGTTTCAATCTTTGAAGGATTTAATGTGCCTCCCTTCCTACTTCTCTACTATTACAAATGAATGGGCCTAGTTGATCCTTTATTTTGAGTTGGGCTTTCTTCTTGGCTCTTACAAAGTGCACCTCATCTGAATTGATCATTTGTCTATAGTACTCCAAAGCAAACAATCTCATGGGGAGGTACTTTGGAAATTTGTAAGGTGGCAATTCACATCCATAAATTTTGATTTCAGTATGGTTTTGGTACAAGTACCAATCCCCTACTTTGTACTGTTTTGATAACTACAGGACTCTTCTGATGTCTACACTGATTCTGGGTGGAGGGCTTCCCAGTATCATGTTTGTCACAGGATAAACAAAGAGGTCTATGAAATTTGTATAGGAGTATTGAGATTCAAATTGATGAATCAAAGAAGTCCAGAAGATGACTGATCCAGGGTTTCCTTTGGTATCAAGATTTTGGAGGGTAATTGGAAACTTAGTAGCTTGGTAATATAAAAATAAATGATACAGGACTGAAGAATACTTGAA